>LPNX010731743.1:72021-110115 GCA_001517045.1 Pseudotsuga menziesii | reverse complement strand
GGCACTGATAGTCCTTATGGATGAGAAGGGCGGTAGTTGTAAGGACTTTCTTGTAAGAGGATTGCAGACAGTTAAAACGTTAAATGGAGGACCGATTTCAACCAAGAATATGCCTGTGGCGGAGTTGACGCGTTGGATTTCACATTCATCTCCATATTCTTCTGAGAGGAAGGAAATGGAGATGGAGGAGGTCTTCCTCCACGCCCTTGTGAAGAAGCAGTAAGTCCAAGGGTCGGGCGTTCTGGAATTTGACAGATCCAGCCATGGCAGATCCATCCATGGCATCAGAACCAGCCATGGCATTCTGTTCGGAGGCGCATCTGCCCATTTGGTTGTAATGAATTTGGTGGATGAAATTAGATCATTGCATTGCTTGGAAACCAACCGAAGTTTACACAACGATTCCATTGGCAGCCATACCATAATCTCTTCAATCAATTCGTCTGGCAAATCACAGCTCGGTAAGCACCGAAGGCGCATCGTCATTTTCACTGAACGCCAAAGCCAACAGAGAATACAAAACCTAAACGCCAAAGCCAACAGAGAATACGAAACCTTAGCGTGCATAAATGCGTGTTAAACTTTTAAGTTGTGTGATTTAATATAAAAATTATTTAAGAAATTCAAAAAATACAAAATACCTTTTAATATGGTTTGTTTCACATATGGGAATTTCTATAAAACTATTAAAAATTCCTCTCAAACTTTTGCGAATGAGAATATGTAGAAACAATTTGTGAAATATTTCATAAATGTATGCGTAATATCATTGGCAAACCACATTATTCTTAAAAGAAAATTATGAATAAAATTATTAGTCTACGTTTACATATCAAGAGCAAACCACATTATTTTTAAGAGAAAAATATGAAGAACAAGTATGGATTCCTGAAATTGAGTTTACCCTAATGCCTTAATTTGTTCTTGTTTTGAAGTAATATAACCTAAAGATATTTTAATGAATTTGAGTTATAGCCAATCATAAGATTAGAGAGACATGTAGTGTGCATGTTAGACATGTGTTAGGGACCTCTGTTGGTGGCATAGTGTGTGTCCAAATGCTCGCGGAGATAGGAAGCCACGTAACTTTGCCTTTATCGCAGTGGATCTTCACTAGCAAGATTTGTTGGTATGAATTGCCTTGGATCATACCAAGCGCTCAACTCCTCCCTTTCATTATTTTGTCGCTAATCTTGGACTTTGTGAAGTACTTGGCTCCTTGATTTCATTGTTTCGCTGGAAAACTTGGACTTCAACCCGACTAAGGCCTTCGCAACAACCGATTCAAAACAACAGCATAACAAAACAAAATACTATCAAACTCAAGACCTACGAGACTCAAACAACTCCATTTATGAGAAATATTCAATTATTGTTTAAGGTCTTTTTGAACTTTACCAAAGGTAAGAAATCAATGAGAGCTTTACAAATGAATGAATAGATTAATAAGTGACCATTACGAAATAAAGGAAAATGAGGGCAGTATGATGAGAGTAGAAGTGCATGTAGGGGAAATTGTCTTTGACGCCATTGAAGCTGGGAATGAACTCCTTGAATTTGCGCCAAAGCGTAGTCATGATTGACCTTAGAGAAGACCCTCAAAATATGACCTTGTGGAATTTCTTGTTGGTCACTTCTCATGTAGCCTCCTTCTGCATTAAATTTGTTATAGGTGGTGTGACCTCAATATTCTTTAAATCCATAGCCTCCTTCTGTTTCATTGCTACATCCCTTATATTTTTTAGTTTTTTAGGTTTTCTTAGACCAATGCCATCCATGGCAATTCTCCTTCTTGGAATTATATGCATATGTTTCAAAAATATGGAGTAAGTTTGTTTTTGTTGCCTATATCCATGGTCACTGTAATTTCCTATGTAGATCAGAAATGTTTCCATCTATGTTTGTTGTGTCCTATAGGACTACATACTATAGTACAACATGTCCCTTTATCCCTTCGGACTCCATAGAGGACTATCAGGATGTGTTTCAGGATCCATAAGGGTTTCCTTGGGCCAACATTCCCAACCCCTCTATCATGTATAGTTGGCGGTGTGGGCGACATGGTAGCATAACCTTTTCCGGTAGCATAATTAAGTAGTTGTGTTGGTCTTATCAAGATGCTCTACTCTTGACTCCACATTTAGGTTTCGTCATGACACAACCGGCACTCACCGTTCCTTCGCACTTAGGCACATAACAATCTCATTCAATAATAACCCTACAACTTCTAGTGTAATTGAACGAAAAGATCCTAGGATTTTACCAAAAATATAAGTAAGATCCTTGAATTCGACGAGGGAGTTACATGTTAGGAGACGTTGATATGCTCAGGGGGTTCTATTATTTTGGCTCAAGAGTGCCCTTTCAAATACAATTATGGAAAGGGCCATGCCTATGGTCAAGCCTCTACAAACGCATTGCATGATTTGTTCCTTCTCAATATTGTGAGGCTCATGTATTGCAAGGATTTCACCATGCAAGACAACGTAAAGAATGAACACACAAGCACTAGGCATGTTTACTCACTAAATCAAATCTCCCCATTGTATACAGTTTTTAATGGTATTCATGTACCTATGCTTTTCTTGGTTTTGTCATAGATTTCTCGATTACTTAGATCTTTTAGTCACAGAGAATGTTGTAGTAATGACAATTCTTATATGTGAAATTCCTTATGTGCATGTCCTTTTGCCATAATTTTTTCTTACTATTTTAAATGTAAAAACAATTATACGATTTATTACTCGAATAGATTAATAGTTGCATTGATATTACAACGGGAGAAGTCTAGAGTTGTGTAGTTTTCCTTTGAGGATCGAGTCCCACTTTGTTTGATGGGAGGATGACTCTAAGTTGATTATTTGCTTGATTGTCAGTGAAATGGTGCCAATTTAAGACCGAGTGTTCAATCATGACAAAAATGTACAGCATAGAGCAACAAGCTTGAATTGGCTCACATTTAGATAATGCACTTGGACCTACCCGAAGTCAAGCTGAATACTAAATTAAAAGCTTCCAGTACAAGATAATCTTCACAAATTTGTACAAAATTTATCACAACTATTTTATCTTAATATTTGAAATGTGAAAAAAAATTAAAATGAAATAACAAGATTTCAATGCTAGTGTTTCCAACAAAGTGTTTATAGACCTGCATATCTTAGTTCCACTATCATCTCATGGAAAACAATAGCCACTCAAATAAAAAATCCCTATGTGAAACAACATTGGAGAGTCACGTTGAAGGGATAGGATATGAATCCCATAGATCCTCACTCATCCACGCTAAACAATAGATTAAACATTTGGCAGAAAGTTCCATACATGAAATCTCCACATGGGTTTCGACTGAGAGGTGTATTAACTAAGGGACGTTGTAAGGAGGTGAAGTTGTAACAAATATACATTTAACTTTACAAGTTTTTCATCTCCCTTGGCTTGTATCTTCTCCAAATTTACCAATGCATCTCTCTTGGCATGTAACTTCTCCAAAAATACCAATGTTTCACCATCACAACTCAAATGAGTGTAGGATGCTACCAATAATTGTGCCCAAAGATTCTATGTTTTCCTATAGATACATATGTGTTTAAGGTATCAAGCTCATTTTAGAGTGTAGTGTAAGACACACAGTAGTTAACAACAAGTGTGATGTGCTGACGACCTGGGATTGTAGGTTGCTGGAAAATCTACATGAAAGTCAACAGAAGGAAATAGTCCAACCAAGATGGCTTCAAAATATAAAAATATTAATCAAGTGCACTTTCCTTAACCAACTTCAAATAAACCTAAACAATAAAATTTCAAAGATTTATCCAAAATGTTATAGATGTAGTGACATGTCCGCTTAGGTAATACCAATTGAAAAAAATAGTATTCGGGATTAACAACTTTTCATCGATTGCAGAAAAGAGTATGTGAATCAAATAAAAACATTCATTCAATACACATTCAATGTGTTAAAATTGTAAGGAAACATCAATACATTATCAACACATTCAATAGATGAGCAATCAATGAGCAGTATGCCAGAGGTATGGAAGAAAGACTGGAATTCATGAAAGACATTTGATGAATATCCAAAGAAAATAACACAAATAAGAATGTAATTTTATTGAACTTGCAAAACATTACAACATTAAAAATCACAAAGCTTCCCTAGTATGTGCTTGGTAGTGTCCTCTCCTGTATAGTACTCCTAGGCTTAATCCCACTAGTTCCCCCCCACTACTTGGGAAATACCCTCCCTTTAAATAATATTACAAAATTTACAAAGAAATAAATTTCCCAAGATGTGGGATTACAAGATAGTTCAGTTTCATGGTTTTCCAAGGGTGGAACGCCACTTGGCATAAGCATCCATTAAATCTTGGATGTCCTCAAACTGAGCATTTTCTAAATGCAATTGAGCTTTACATATTAAGGATGTGATATGATTTTTCTTGATCTTCTCCCATTCCTTGAGGAAGAGATCAATCCTCATTAATGAAGTAAGAGGTGTCTAAATCCAGTGCTTGATCTCCTCCACAGTAAGCTGATTCATCTCCATAATCCTCTCCTTCACTTCAGAAAAATCTCTCTCAATCTGCTCCAGATTCAATTTCGAAGGTATAGCCTACTCGATAGGATCTAAGAATGGCAAATCTAGATACCCGAGCAATGTCTCTGAGGAAAACCATCTCCTTTTGCAGGAAGCTTGTCCATATTTGATGATGGATTCCCCTGGATCACAAATGCCTTCCCATGTTTCAATTATTACCTCAATTTTCTTAAGCTTAAGCTTATCCAATATGGGCAAGTCTTCTGGTCTTTCTTTGATATATCACTGCTAGTATCCAATGGAATCATAAGCTTTGGTGGCTTCATTTCTTCTTTTATGATGGTCAGCGAGGACATTCGACTAATGCTCAAATAAGTTGTACAACTCTTGCATCTGAATGAATCCAGCATACAAATTAACCACGCCTTGATAAAATTGATCATGTACTTTGCATGCTAACTACTTAAACTCCTCTTATGTGAATTTAGAGGAAGAAGAAATAGAAGATGTAAGTTGTAAGTCCTTGAGTTGTTGTTCAAATACAGATATTTTGTTTGCCTATTGATTAGTTAGGAGATCTACCTTCTGAAGATGTTGTTTGAGATGATCGTTCTGGCTTTGTAACTTCTTTAACTTCTCTTCATAATCCTCCTTAAGAAGTTAAATTTACTACCTATAGTGCTCCTCAGCTTGCATTAGGTCTTCTTTGGCCTTTTTCAACTCTTGTTATTTGTCCTCAAATTCTTTGTTCAGCTGAGACACTGAATCAAAATTTTCTACAACAAAAACTCCCATGGCAACTGTTGTATCCAAGGTTTCCTATTTGGTGTCGAAAGAGTCCCTTTTCCAGAAAATATGGTTAAGGGATACTACCTTCTTAACTGTTCCTTCTCTTGTCCTCTTGGCTCCCTTCTTAACTACAACTTTCTATTTCCTGCTCCAAAAATACTTCCCAAGAGAAACCACTGCATTCTTGCCAAAATCTATCATCTCCTCTGTAGTTGAGATGGCTCCTTCTTGAACAGTGACTATAGGCTTATATTGGGATGTATGGGGATTGGGAATTTCCACACTGATGGGTGAAATAGTGATAGGGGGTGTAGGAATAATAGGGGAAAGGGATGAGAGAATAGAAGTGGGGGTAGGTGTAGAAATTTCACGAGAAGAAATTGCAGAGATAGAAGGAATGTCTAGTTGGGTAAAAACAGAATGTGGGGATGTTGGGGTGGAGTGAGGTGCTAAGGAGGTCAAAAGAATAGGTGAAGCAGAGGGGAAGGTAGATCTATGTATGTCTATTAATACATAAGGAGTGCTGGTGGCATCCAAAATAATTCGAGATAAATTGATCTCAGGAAAAGAAAATTGGGGAAATGACGAATCAATAATACTCCCACATGACTGGGTGGTGGCAATGGAAGATTTCATGGAAGTATAAACATCAATTGGGTAGGTGGAAGGATTATTTTCCTCCTCCAAGTCATTATGTATCTCATGAATCTCAATATTAGCTTGAGGAATAGGCTCTACTTGCTGGATTGGAGGAACCTGCATAGCTCTTTGTTCTTGTGGAGTAGGTTGTACTTGTGGCACTGGATTTTCTTCCCTAGGAACATCTTGAGGCATTGGATGTGGATCAACAACTGGTGGTTGTTGTACCTATGCCTGTACCTGTTTAGGAGCCAATTGAATCTTCTGCTTCCTAGGCTGAGACTCAGACACTTATGTTTCTTCCTATATCTACTAGCTAATCTTTGCAAGACTTTTCTTAAAATCTGCCCCTTTGTGTAGGGTTTATAACATCAGAGAAGGCTAGGTTCTTGCAGGACTTTCAAGAACAACCTTACGCTTATATTTTGATTTACTAGCAAGAGCAGAAGAAGAGCTAGCTCCTTTCTCTTTGGCCTCCTTTTCCAGATTCTTCCTCTAAATGTTCTCTTCCACTGTCATTTTTACCTGTCCAAAATGGAGCACAGAGATTTTTAGATCCTTTTGATATTGAAAAATATGAGCTTTGACATTGGGGTCAGCAATCCTACTCAATACCTCTTGGAAATCAATAGCTGCTCTATAAATTGAATCATCAAGTTCATCTTGATGAGCATATTGAATCCTAGCATGCTCCTGCACAAACTGACTAGCCAGATATGACTTAGGGTCATGCATCCTCTTAGGTGCTTCCCCTCGGTTCATATCGGCAAATTCGCTACCCAATATAGTTGCATGAGTGGAATTTTGTAGAGTACAAAATCCCAAGCTCAAGAGAAACTTGGGCCAAGACTTCCTTTTGGACGATGGAAGCATCCGAAAAAACCCATCAACAATAGTCTGATATGCTATTTCTTGCAAAACCATTTGATCTGAGACAATCCTTAGAAATAGGTTGACTATATTTCTGCCCCAAATTCGAATGTAGGAGAAATATTCTCCTACATACCAATCTACATGTAGCGTAATCAAATCCCTGGCTCTTTTAGATAAAGCTAGAGAATCTGTCTTGTAAATATTCTGGTGCATTAACCGTAGGAACAAATTTCATAAATACGAGGGACAAAATTGTCCTCCCACATATCTGAGCAGTATATATGTACTAGTGGTGAAGTCTTGTTCCAGTCCCTTCCCATGGCCAGAAAATCAGAAGTCGCACAAAATGTGTCCATAACATAACCCGACATGAAGAAATTCAGCTTCCTTAAGGCTAAAGTTTTCTGATATTTCTCAATTTCCTCTTTCAAATTCATAGATAAAATCTATCCCCATTTAAAAGACTCGCCTGTAAGCAATAGATGGTGGGATACAAGAACCCATTCAGCTTTGAATGCTGAGAAATTAGGTAATCCATATAATCGACAAAACATGGTCGAAAGCAAAGGAAAAGGTTCCCTAAATAGGGAAACAGGGTAAGAATTGGTTGCATTAGGAACATATTCAACTGGGTTTTCCATCCTGGATTTGACTACTTCTTCAAAATTAAATTGGGATAGAGTTGCATCAAGGCATTTGGAACTCAAAATATGTTGATGGGGACCAAGGGAATAAGCTCTGGTGAAAACATCTGGAAGGAAAGACGCCACTTGGGGGTGAGTATGGTCATTGAAGGAACACTCCTTAGGGTTTGTATGGTCCAATTCCCACTTGACCGGGTCAGTATAGGGCATGAACGGAGGTCGGGTGACAATGCAATGAAGCTAGGAATTCCTAATTTTGGCATATGCCAACTGGTCATGGGGTATTGCAGAGAAATCATCATTGTTAAATATTGAGTAAATTCTCAACCATTCCAGGTGAAGGATTTTAGAAACACGCCCACTAGTGTCAGTGAAGATACCAGAATTCAGGTCATTTCTCTTCTACTCTTGCAGAGCAGTCTTAGACTTGGTGTTCATGGACATCTTGGAAGTAAAATGTAGTAAAAATTTGGCAACCATGGTCAAATTCTACCACAGTTGAAAAATAACAGAAAAAATGGCCACGAAGGGTAAGAAACTTACCCATAAAAATATTGGAGACCAGAATATTGGTGAGCTCGAATGAGAAAAATTTGCAGTAAAATCTCAAATGCAATGAAAATCTCGAGTGAAATGGTTAAGAATTCGTAAATTCGAACAAATTAAATAGTCCAAGACTCAACGACAAAATAGATCTAGGTCGTGGATCTTGCAGAAATGGATGGCTAAGATCAAGGCGAGAAACCAAAATGCGGAAGTGAAAAGAACCGAAAAACTTAATATCTCATGATTTCTACAATCCACAATCTACATTGCAGGTTGCGGAATGCAAAATGAAATTAATGATCATGTAAAATTGTTATGGCTCCGTAATCCGCAATCAATGAGAATTTGTGGGTTGCAAGTGAGAAATGCTGCAAGTTTGATTTTTTAGTGAGTTTTCGCAATCTGCAAGAATTTGCAGGTTGCAGGTTGTGGAACCGAAAAGAAAAAAATACGCTACAATATACTTTTTCTCTTTCTACAATCCACATTGCGGGTTGTGGAACCAAATAAGAAAACTTGCTAAAACATGACTTTCTACTTTCTGTTACACCTAAATCTCGTCACCATCATGTTATGAGATAGGTATTCCCTTGTCTTCTCCAATCCCTCAGAGTTTGTCCTAGAGAAATGAAAGGAAGAAATTATTCCCTTGTATTTTTCCTTCTTTTGAGCCAGTAACGCTCCTTTTCCATTGATAAAGAGTGATACCTAAGTCAGCAATGCTCCTTTTACATGTGAAAATGGAGGTGCCACCACTCTTTTCCTTCATGAAAAGGGTGTTACCCCCTTAACACCACCTCTTCTCTTCATTAAAGGTGTGGTGCTCGAGTTTTAAAGCCAAAAAAGGAAGCTTCGAGGGGCTTCTCGAAGCTTGCCTCCGTGGAGCCTCATCCCTATGTTTTAGGACCACATGGAGCTCGAGATCCTTCATTTTTGGAACTTCCTTCCACCTCATCCACCATTTCCTCAACCATCCTTATCATCCCATGCCTTTAAATACTGGCTCATCCCCCATGGGAAAGGGGAGGGAGAGTTGTGTTGAACACCCAAACTCTGTTAACTAACTATGCCAAGATAACTAAGGGTTTCATGTGCTTTCTCAAGTAGGACACTCCATTTGTATGGGATGAAACCGCACAACTTGCATTTAAGGCATTGAAAAGGGCTTTGATGTCGGCTCCTTTATTACATCCTCTAGATTACTCTAAAGACTTTACATTGTATCTGGCTGCATTAGAGTCAACCATTGGGGTAGTATAGGTTCAGGAGGACAACAAGGTCCAAGAGCATAATGTCTATTATCTCAATCGTGCATTAGTTGGTCCTGAACTTAGATACTCCCACGTCGAGAAGTTAGCATTAGCAGCTATTTATGCTATTGAGAGGTTGCATCACTACATTTTACTGAGGACAGCCACAGTGGTGGTAAATGTAAATCCAATTCAATATGTTTTGTCTCGATGCATAATCGGGGGAAAATTCAACAAATGGATAGTCATTCTCCAAGAGTTTGAATTGGATTTTCAATCTGCTAAATCCAAAAAGTCTTTAGTTTTTGCAGAGCTTATCTCAGAGTTTCCTATGGAAGAGAATGTGGTGGTTGAAGATGACTCATTCCCAGATGAGTATATCTTTCCGATTTCCACCTTTGATCCCTGGTATGGGAATATCCTTATATATCTCCAAACTTTGAAGTGTCTTGCATCCTTCTCGAGGGAAGAGCAATGTAAATTGTGTGTCAATGTGAAAAACTACCTGATCATTGGTGATACTTTATATTGTAGAGGGGTAGGTTCTGTTTTGTGTCAGTGCCTCACCCATGAGGAGGCTGAGCATGTCCTAAATGATTCCCATAGAGGAGTGAGTGGGGGTCATTTATCTGGGTTAGAAATGACCCAGAAGATTTTATGTGCCAGTTATTTCTGGCCCATGATCTTTAAATATTGTTTGGAGGCTGTGAAGTGTAGTCATCTGTGGCAGCTCTACACCAAGAAAATGTGGTCGCATCCTGATCCATTGTTTCCCATCATTGTGGTGGGCCCCTTCACTTCGTGGGGGGTGGATTACATGACGTGCAATCCAATTTTGGCTGGGGGGCACAAATATATCATTATCATTGTTGATTACTTCACCAAGTGGGCAGAGGCTATTCCTACCTTCAAAGCAAACTATGAAATGACATCTTAGTTTGTGTTTAACCAAATCATTACTCATTTCGATATTCCAAAGGAAATTGTCACTGACCATGGCAGTGAATTTCATAATAGTATGATGACCGAGATGACTATTATTCTAGGGTTCAAGCAAGATCACTCATCTTCCTTCTACCCGCAAGAAAATGGCCAAGTAAAGGTAGTAAATAAGACCTTGAAGACCATTTTGAAGCGTACCATTAACGCAAGTCGGTCAAATTGGCACATCATTCTATATCCTGCACTTTGGGCCTACTGGACTAATGTCAAGACCGCTACAGGTTTTTCACCTTTCCAACTCATTCATAGGGTGGAGGCAGTCACTGCGGTTGAATGTGAAATCCCATATCTTAAGATAGCTATTCATTAACTCCCTAACATGACGAAATTAGAAGAACGTTTGGTAGACTTGGAAAATCTAGATGAGGACATAGATATGCATTGACAGCAAATGAAGCTCATAAGAATAAGGTACAAAACCAATATGACAAAGTGGTTAAGCCAAGAGTTTTCTCTGAAGGGGAACTTGTCTTGCTCTGGGATAAAGACAAAGAACCCCTGGGGGCAGGAAAATTCAAGTCTATGTGGTTAGGTCCCTACGTTGTGTCAAAGGTATTGAAAAAAGGAGCATATGAGTTAACTGATTTTCATGGGAATAAGTTTCCTGAGCCTAGGAATGGGCTCTACCTGATTAATTACTACACCTAGGCATGGTGCTTGTTCTTGTATTTTTATGTACAATAGTTAGTTGGTTAGTGTTTCTAATTTAATATGTTGGTTGTTACAGATGTCAGGTGAGTGGTTCGTTGGTTTTGCAGATGGTGCTAGCGACCTTACCTGTAACCTGGCTCCAGCCGCATGAGTCATCTATTCAGCCTCAGGACATATAGTTGCCTCTAGAGGTGCTTTCTTAGGTCCTGCTACTAATAATGTGGCCGAGTACAGGGTTGTTATTGAGTTGTTATGGGATTCTGCATCACATGGAATTACCCATTTGGAAGTCAAACTTGACTCTCAACTCGTGGTTTCTCAACTCAATGGAGATTATCAAGTGTGAAACCCTACTTTGTGACATTAGTTTTTGCAGGTTAGATTACTTTAAATAAATTTTGAATACATTTCATTTAATCACATTCCAAGAAATGAAAATACAATCACTGATGCTTATGTGAACTACATTCTAGGTTGGCACTTTACAAATGTTTTGTAAAATAAACATAATAGATACCTTTGGAACACATGTAATAACCAGGATATATATATATATATATATATATATATATATGTAAAAATTTGTCCATAGATAGATCGAGTCTTGATCTGAAGATCCTGTCATAGCTATATAAATATACAAAAATAAGATCGCAATCCATAAATATGCCTATAGATGTAAGCCTGCTCCTCAACCTCCCTGTAATGTATAATGACCCTGTCTACCCTCCTCAGTAGGCATATCCAGGTAGTCAGAATCCCTATTACAAACTTCTGCATCACAATGGGAATCTGCTCTATGTGCATGGTAGGCACCCCTTGGGTTAGCTTGGCCAGCTTCCCCTCAATAACTCTAAGTATACTCTGGTCCCCACCCTTTGTAGGCCGCACAAAATTCCTAGGGTTCCCATCGGGGCGTAATGGTCCAATATCTACATTTTCAAAAATTTAAAAACGAATTAAAACTCTTATACATACGTATATAATTTTATGATTAAAATTCATAAAAATAAAAAGAAAAAACGTATCTCTCCCTATGCCTCCCCTAGCGGGAGGAGAAGATCGTTATTTCCTCGGAATTCTAGTTCGGCGTACGGGAACTTCTATAGAGTTGGTACTTGTCACTCCCACCACAGATAGAAGTCATCATCATAGACACTCTAGACAAATCCTCCGCCACCTTGACGAAGAAACACCTCCCCCCTTTTGGTAAGTCTAGGCTGCCAAGGAGAAGGAGGTGGTAGTGCTGTTGCAGAGCTAATAGTCTGAAAGAAGAACACAACTAAAATAATCTAGTATCCAAAGTTATTCCCGTGCCCTCTTTTGTAGTTAGAGATTTTTTTCCTCATAATCGAGATCATACCTGAGCACCAGTCAAATACTATACCCTGCATGCACTCCACCACAATCTGCATTTGTGTTCGAGTAGCTAGATGCAATGTAGAAGATCTAACAATTCTTACCACTACCTATAATGAAAAGCTCGTAATGTGAACAATAGGGATACATGTCCCCTTCTTCTGTGTGCCTAGTGGGCAGTAAGTGTCGATATAGTCCTGGATACTCATAGGGTCACCACCCCTACTTGTACCCTCGAGGTTCATGGGCATGCGTCTAAGGGACAACCCTATAATAAAATACATGTCCTCTACTGTGACCTCCAAAATCTCTCCTTGAAGATCAAAGGCACCAAGGTCATGATCCCAGTAGCTGATAAATTTCTTTAGTAAGCAGACACTGGCCTTCATGCTGGAAGTGCAGTAGAACTTCAACAAACCATATTGTTGTAAAGCTTGTAATGTTGGGGAATCCCATAGAGATTCTCGATCCATGTCTTTGTGCTCTCTTTCCCTCCATTCTAAAGCCATTATATACCTTCCCATTGACCATTATTAACCATTAGAATCCATTAGTTTCATTTAATTTTGGCCAATTTGCAAGTTTTGCTAGGTTGCGCAGCATACGTGACTGTGCTTTAAGCACGTCGTGTATCATACAAAGGTTTCTTTAGAGTAATTCATGTATGAAACATGTGTAAGCGATTGTTATAGTACGTACCCTCGTATATCGTGTGACCCTTTTAGGGCTGGCACAAAACCATACATTTTTTCACAAAAATAAAAAATAGAATGGATGAAAAGAAGGAGAAGGGAGAGTCTACCAACCTGCAACTGATGGATGTCGATTTGGTCCACTGGTTTATCCTTGGTGAGCAGTTGAAGTCAAAGGTAAAAACTTTCCAAATTGGGTATATTGTCAAATGGTATCTTTTATTTTTGTTTTTGAACTATTTATAGAAAAATTTCAAATTTTTGGACCCATGGTCTATAGTTTAAAAATTAATTTTTATAAATTGACTAATACCATGACTTTTTACTAAGTGCAATAGGTTCAAGATATTTAAGAAGGTATGATCCACTCATATATGGTAGGATTTGGTCCTTAATATGTACTTTTACATTTATACCTTATCCATTTTAACCCTAGGATTACCTCTTTGACCATAGACTATGGTGTTAAACCATTTTTACCTCTTCTACATCATTGTTCCTATGTGGATAGGGCCTCCTCTTCATGGGTATCCTAGTTTAGAACACTTTATTGTCTTTCTGGTACCCATGCCTCAGTTGTGTTACGTTCGCGAGAGCCTTCTTAGTAGTTTTTCATGACAAAACGAGCCTCAGTTTGCATCTTTCACGAGCTATCATTATTACAAGGATCCCCACACTTATGGAGTTTCTTTAGGCCCAAGTATGACTCCTCAAAATAGACTTGACTGCCGAGTAAACTTGTTCATTCATACTCGTTAATAATAAGTGAGCGAGCATCCACATTGGTGGTAGTTTATCACTTTTTCAAACCATGTGGAATATTTACAAAAAAGGATCACTCTCTTTTCTTTAAAATTGAGAAGAGTATTCTCAGGTATAGGTTTATCACTTTTCCAGACCTAAGGGACTAAACCTACGGAAAAGGAACACCTGGTATGAGCTTAGTTTTCTCTTTTTCATGCTCTAGACCCAAACATGAAAAAGATTTCAAGCATACTTTATGTCTTTGTCATGCTCACAAAACCTAAAGAACAAAGCATCGAGTTTACTACTATAAGCCCCATTTATCATAATCAAATGGATCTTTCTGAGTGATCTTTTCTTCCTTCACACTCGTTAAAATCAGGATACTAGCTTCTTCTAAAGGTGCATCAGTCTAGTATTAGTTTACCCCTTTTTCAGACCTTGCCGACTAAGTATGAAAAATGTATACCTTAGTCCTCCGGGAGCTAAGAGAGTTCTTCTGTGGATTGTTTTATACTTTTCCGGCCTCAAGAGACTAAACTGTATGAAAAACCACCCCCTAGAGTCTTTTTCGGAGTTTTCAGACTTTCTAAATATGAAAACACCAACGAGCATGTACTAGTTCGTTCTCGTAAAATCCGCAAATCAGTGACATTGTCAAGCATTATTCTCTCCCCTCTTCAAGCTTGTAAAAAATGAAGAGAGAGATGAGTTGAATTTCCTAGACTCATTAAAATTTAATAGGAAAGATAAGGAAGAATTACTCTCTTTGGGTTATAAACACTGGCAGCAAGTCCTCCTTGAATAAAGCACTCTTTGAACTTTCTGATACTCATGTTTCAGTTTACACTTTTGGCTCAGCTATCACTTCAAGTTTTTACTCCTCCGCTTGTCCTTTATACATGGGGAATATAATCATGTCTCCTACATGACAGATAATTTTAGTTGTCCTATCTGCAAGTCAAAAGATGCCTTGGGTCATCTCTATGTCGTGCTTATTGTTCAAGAATCTGTACCTTCATCTAATTATTATCCTAATTCCATCATTATCCTATATGATATTACTTGTGTCTACCTTCCTGTATCTAGTTCCTAGTCACTCTGGTGATCTATTGGAAGATTCATTGCCTCCCTTATCACATTACATTTTCTCATTAGCATCTCCTGAAGATGAAGACCTAGAGTTTTGATGATGGTACCGTAGGATTCACTACCATTATTGGTGAACTACTTTGCTTCACTTGTCAACATCACTCATTTCTGACATTCTATTGAGTTCCTTCCATGTTCAACTTCAACACATCTATTCACATGGTAGGGATTGTACTGGTTCCTTTGGATTTCGATGAAGACCTTAGGCTCACCTCTATAACCTAAGTTGCGCAAGATTGTGTTATGTTGAACTACACAGCTTCCAGATTTTGAATACTTGTCATTGTATATTGTGGATTTGATCCACCTTTGTAATATATGTGGTCTTGTTACCCACATCATATGATGTAATCAAATATTTTAAAGGAGCTAGTGTTCCACTATATTGAACATGGCATCCTCATATATGATTTTGTATATGACGTTGATATGTATTTGTTTCAGGCATCTCCTCTGCTGCCTCGGTAACTGAGTTCTCCAAGATTAAAATATTGTAATGTATTTTGGTCATCACTTCACTCTAACCTCACACATTAGGGGGCATCTATTATCATGTAAAATGGTACTTCTCCATCTGAGTACTGACACCCAATGTGTCGAAACACAAAAGGACAAATTGGATTGAAGTAGCCAAAAAACTATAGATAGGCATGACCTTTGATATAGCATCACCTTACAAGCTGAATATATTTTTTGTTTCAACATTAGGGTTGAATACATGACTATTTGCATAGCAACCCGTGTATCATACATGAGTATGTGCATTACAACTTGTGTATACATTTTTACGGCTTGCACCTATGGGTTTCCTTAAAGCAAGTCGTGTATCATATGTGAATTTCCTATATCAATAGTCATGTATGCCTTAATTTATAGTTAAAAAATATAAACACGATTAGTCAAATATAGTTGGGCCCTTAATCATAACTATCCCAACTTCCTCAACCATCTCAACCTTTGAAACCTCTCTCTTTCCTCATGTATAAATAGAGGGTAGGGGTTGAGGCTAATCAATCATATTTGATAGAGAAAATTTATGATGGTGGTATGCCTTCAGACATCTTGGAGCAGCAGAACTCAGTTTTCTTAGTTTGCAGAGGAGTCCTTGTCTCAGACATTGGGTTGTAATCTCAACTCATTTGTTTATTAATAAAGAAAGTTCTTCTTCCAATATTGTGTCTTTTTCACTCATGTATATTCAAATTTATGAATTATTTCATTGTCTATTATGAATATGTTATTTCATTAACCATTGATATGATATATAAGATGTTGCAAGAATATCTTGTTCTTTGCAAGTGATTGGAGATACCCTGGAAGTCGTGGAAGCAAGTTGAAGAGAAGAAGAAAAGCTAGGATCGACCGTCATAAATAAGGTGTGCTTAGTTTTCTTCCTATTTATATTTCAATTTATAAAATGGATGATTGTCTGCAAGTTA
Source organism: Pseudotsuga menziesii (assembly GCA_001517045.1). Classification (NCBI taxonomy): domain Eukaryota; kingdom Viridiplantae; phylum Streptophyta; class Pinopsida; order Pinales; family Pinaceae; genus Pseudotsuga; species Pseudotsuga menziesii. The sequence goes on along the minus strand of LPNX010731743.1, from coordinate 93,795 downwards.
GTTTAGTAATTTGGTAACCCCAGATGCCTTAGGTTATAAGGGTGTGTTTTCCTAAACAACAATTGCTTCAAGGTATGTAGTATTGCCAACATTTCCTTCACATAAATGGGATTTTTAAAGTTATTTACTTTGATTGGATGACTTGTGAATGAAAGAGGGTGTCCTTCTTGAATTAGTACAACTTCAATTCCATTTCCTAAAGCATCACATTGCACAATAAAGATTTTTGTGAATTTTGGTGTCACCCAAACAAGAGCTTTACACATTGCCTCTTTGAGTTGTTGAAAAGATTGAGTTTCCTTTGGAGTCCAAAAAAATGCGTCTTTCTTCATTAATGTTGTTAGAGGACATGTTATTCTTCCATAGTTACAAACAAACTTGTTGTAGTATCCTATCAGACCTAAGAATCCTCAAATATTCTTTAGGTTTTTGGGAATCAGCGAGTCTATCACGGCTTTAATTTTGTTAAGGTCTACCCTTACACCTTCATGAGATACAATATGACCCAAATACTCTACCTCCTTTATACCAAAGAAACATTTTGAGGTTATACATATAGTTCTTGCTCCTTTAGTAGTTGTAGTGGCTTGTCAACATGTTGAACATGTTCTTCCTTAGACTTGTTATAGATTAGTATATCATTAAAGAATACCAACACAAATTTTCTAAGGAAAGGCTTGAAAATAGAATTCATCAAACCTTGAAATGTGGAAGGCACATTTGCGAGACCAAATGGCATGACCAAAAATTCATAGTGGCTTTCATGAGTTCTGAATGTTGTTTTGGGGATGTCTTCATCCTTCATTTGAATCTGATGATACCCAGAGTGGAGATCCAACTTTCTGAAGACAACTGCTCCATGTAATTCGTCTAACAATTCATCAATGACAGGAATGGGAAACTTATCTTTAATGGTGATCTTGTTGAGCTCTCTATAATCAATACACATACACCATGATCCATCTGGCTTGGATACCATTACCACTAGTTCAGAGTAAGAACTTTGGCTAGGCCTAATTATGCCATCCTCTAACATTTCATCAACCATACACTCAATTTCACTCTTCTAGATATAGGGATATCAGTAAGGCATGATGTTAGGAGGAACACTGCCTGGAATTAAGTGGATAGCATGATCAAAGTCTCGAATAGGTGGAATACCTTTGGGGATATCTTCAAATACCTTGGAATTCTTATTAATGACCCTTTTGAGATCTTGGGAGATAGGGAACTTTGAGGTTTGAACATCTAATGATCATAATTGTGAAACTACACCTTGATGTCCCTTTTTCAAAAAGTTTGTCATACCATTAGAGCTTATCCCCTTGATTGGTTTTCCCATGATACCATTTAACTCATATTCTTTTCCTTCCCATGAAAATTTCATGAAATTTTTTTGAAAATTAAAATCCATTGTTCCCAATGATTGTAACCATTGGGAACCTAAGACAACATCAACACCACCCATTGGGATAGAAATCATTCGAATATTCAATAAATATTCCCCCATAGCAAGATTGATAGTATGGCATTTCCCTAATCAATTTACAGTTCCTCCATCTACAATCATTACTTGAAACTCTGATGCTAGATATACAAAGCAATTAAGACCTTTGGCTAATTTACAATGAATGAAATTATGAGAAATACCAAAATCTATCAACATTGTTACCTTCTTCTTTTCTATGTATCCTTCGATCTTGAGAGTTTCAGGAGTGCTAATTCCAACCAATGCATGACAAGATATGGTAGGAGTAATTTCTTATGAATTAGCCTCTTCTATTTCTTCTGAAGTCACCTCTTCTTGATATGCTTCCTCTTCTTTTGGCTCCTCTTATTCGCAATCTATGTAGAATAATTTCATCTCATTGCACTTATGTCCCTTACTATAATTGTTGTCACAATTAAAGCATATTATTTTTTCTCTTCTTTCATCTAGTTGTTGGGGTGTCACCCTTTGTGGTGGTTTAGAATAAGGAACATTATTTTCTCTGAAAGTGTTAGAGAAGGCCTTTCTAGTAGTCATTGCCATATTTTTACTTTCAACCTTCCTTTCTGTCATGAAATCCTTTTCTAGGGATGATGGTTCAAAGAGACACACCTAATGTTGAATTTTATCTTTTAAGGTTCCAATAAAGAGATCTCACATTTTATTTTCTGAAATATTCTTCACTTTGAGACTTAGTTGTTGAAATTTCCCGATGTGCTATGTAACTGGACGTTTTTGCTTGATACTTACCAATTGTCTAAAGAAAGTTTTGCTTTTTATATCCCCATAATTTGCAATCAATTCTTTCATGAATATAGACCAATAGATAATAGAGTCCTTTCTACGGTCACAAAACCATTGGTACCATAAAAATTGATCAGGTTCTAAATATAAGGATGCAATAGTTACCTTATGCAAAGTGGGAACATGGTGTAGATCAAATAATTGCTCCATATAAAAATTCCATGTGATTGGATCCTTGCCATCAAACTTTCTCATGTCAATAATGGGGATAAAGTAGTTCCTTGGACTTGAATTGAACCCATGATGTTACAGTGAATCAAAAACTTTTGAGGACTCTAACTTCCTACTCTCCAATTGTTTTTCAATTTTCTCCAGATTTGACTGGAATAAGTCCTCTTTTTCCTCCTTATCCTCTTCTTGAGTAGATACATGAGGAATAAATCTATGTTTTATATCCTTCATCAATTCCTTCAAGTCTTGAAGATCTTCTTTTCTATCCATCCCCTTGAGATCCTCATTACTAGCCATCCTTTTGAGATCCTATTTACTAGCCATCCTTTTGAGATCTTATTTACTAGCCATCCCTTTGAGATCGTCTTTACCAACCATCTTATTTTCTAATTTAAATAAGTCATCCATTTTCACATTTCCTTTAATCATATATTCCAACTTGGACACTCTAAAAGATATGTCTTCCATTTCCTCGTATGTTGGGGATGAATCCTCTAGGGTTTTAAGTGGAGTGTGATTCTTTCCACTTCCTTTTGGTGGAATTTTGAAAAATAAATATATATTACACCCTAGTTTTTACCAAAAATATATAATTCTACTCAAAGCTATTCAAATGCAAAATGGTGTGCCTTTTTCAAACCCTCATTAGAAGGTTGTTTTATGGTCGACTTGTAACTAAGGTAAAATTTGAATTTTAAATATTTGGGGTCTAAAACTTCGGCGTGTGGTACCCTAATGTGTCCTCTTTCCAATTCCATAGGTCTAACCTAATTTGGATGTGACAAATTTTTTTATTGCAAATATACCCACTTGTACGATATGCCATGTGTCCAATTTTTAGTTTATGTAGCTAAAACTTATACCACATATACCTTGGTCCATATTCTTTCATATGCAACTTGTATCACTCAATTTGGATTTCAGATGCCTCTCACATGACCTTTTTCCCTAGAACACATGTTTTATACTAGTTTTTGGACTAGTAAAAAACATCAGATTCCTCTGCAATTATCTCTGAAGATGTAATGGATCAGGATATAAATTTTGGAATGGAGATAGTTATGCCTATTTTAGAAGTGGGTTTGTAACCTCTATCTCTGACTCTTTGTATAATAAAACATTGTAGAAAAAATTCCGAGATGACTCATTTTGCAGAAGCCAGTCCCGAGGAAAGAGCTTTAATACCAAATGTTATGCAACCAAGTCCTAAAAATAGCATAAAAAGAGTAGAAATAGAAAATAAGAGAGTAATATATGCCTTAATAATGAATAATAGAGATAAATAGAAATCCTCTTCGAGGAAGGAACCTCCTTACACAATGTACTGTGTACACAAGATGAGACAAGATACAAATGATGACTAAAATGAGAATATATCATTCCTAAATGTAGGAGACAAAGGTTTCCAATAACAACTAATATAACCACTATAAAATCTGATATAAAATTTGAAATTTGGTTATTGATTTAGGTTCAACACTTCGATAAAATAATTTGTATGCAATTCTCTTAGTATCATTTTGGAAGCACTTGAAGTCCTAGGTGAAGCATCCATCCAATGACAATTTCATGGCCCAATATAACATCAGAAAATGATTGATATTTCAGATTAAGCAAATATTAATATCCTCCCAATAACTAAATTGAACCAATGAAGCTTAGCTAGACTTTCACCATAGAGACAACTATGGATTCCACTCAATCCAAACACCTCCCACACCACTTGAATTTGCTTGGACATAAACAATTCTGCTCATACACACCTAAACCTAGCTATACATCACAATGGAAAAATTCGTAGGAACCTTTATGGAATTTTTGGAAAACACACAAATCAAAACTAGGGAGACTAGCTTGAATTTGACCCAAGAAAATGCAACTTTTCCTAACAAGCTCAAACAACCTCTAACCCACTCGAATTCTCCCAAAAAGTGTATACAGTGCCTATGCACATCCAAATGCATCAAAATGACCTACTTTCCACTTCCAAACAACTTGTTATGACAGTTAAGAAGAAAGAAAATTAAATTGATATAACCTTTTATTACATATTTTTACATGAGGAAACTAGTGATTGAATTTGGAACAATACATGAGGTAAATGCTTGAGTTTTACATTAATTCATGGAGAGTATCAATGGTTACATAAATGGATGCTATATAAGCTACAAAATCATAGAAATATATATTTCAAAATAAGATAAATAACTACCCAAAAACCAACAATGTGGAAAGGGAAGAATGCTGCTCCAAAAGTGAGATTTGCTTCCCCAGTGATCCCTCGAAGGCCCAAATTCAACCCCAATCTGCAAAAAAACCTCCAATGGTGTTCCCTATGTCAAAAATATGAGATATAATTCCTTCATATCCGTTACCAACAAAGATACACTACTCTTGATGTGCCCTCCTCAAGCAAGAACCTTCAACACAACTCCAAATTTCTGGAAACCACCATAGACTTTTGTTGCTACAACTTTGCACTACAAATGGCTGTGGATGAAATCAAACAAAAATAGACCAATATATAAACCTCCATCAGTTGAATCTCACTTGATAAATCTTATTGATTCCTCCTCATATATCCTTTACATGAAATTTCATTGAGAAATTTGAGTGATTTCTCCTCTCATGTCGAATAGGGTGGAATCTTTCACCACCAAAACTATTGTTGTAGCAAGGGGCACATATCCCAATATTGAGAAGCTAAATTGATCTCCAATATAAATACTTGTATGGATTTCATTAATGAATACAATGCCTTTTGTAGTTGTGTATCTACGTGCAAAAGCACCAGCCTTACGTCAATGGGACAATAAGGTAGAATTCATGAAAAACACTAAAACAATAAACAATATCAGTAACAGTAAATCAAATAAACTTCTATGACTAAACTAAATAAAAGCGAATACATGAAATTTATACCTTCATTTTGATGAAAATGGGCCACCGTGCTCGTCTCGTAAATGGTTCACCTCTACACAGGCTAGGTCTCCAGGTGGGTACGAAGAATATCTCAACGTACTATGTGGGAATGGTAGGACAACAAGATGATGGAAAAAATGGAGTGTGAATACTTTGAGAGAGAAAGGTGTCTCACCGTACTCACTGAATAAAATAATGGGAAAAAAGGGATAAAAATCTTTTGATAGAGATCTTCACACTGCTTTTATAATATGTTTTTAGGTTTTTTGGCCTTTTCTCTCTTTTAGGGTTTTGGAACCCTATTTAGGGTTTGAAGCCCTATTTAGGTTTTTTATCCCTTTTGTAGGTTTTTTGGCCCTTTTTTGGGTTTTTAGGCCTTTTGTCGGTTTTTTTGGTCCTTTTTGGGAGAGAAATGAGGGTAAACCATAGTTGTGAAGGTCAAAAGCAAGGGAAATATGGTAGGAAAATGATGTATGTATGTGGTTTAGACCATGTAGAGCTAGGTGAGAGATTCTTTGCGTTAAAATATTGCCCCCTGAGGTGTGAGGGCAGGAGCTCATCGTATGGCCGACATGCATCATAGGATAATGGGAATAATAGAGAGACTAGAGAGACCTGTAGAGAAGCGGTGCTTCCTTGTTTGAACCACAGTGGATTTTGGTTTTTTATTAATGGTTCCCAAAAATGGGTGAGATACATATAATATGTGACATGTATATGGACGAGGCAGACATACCCATGCTCATAACAATGTCAAAAGAATAAAAAATGAGATCAAGGCTCAAAAATATGGGAGTCGATCAATATATATACAACTGATGTTACATAATGTTGGCCTCAATGAGAGGCTGAATACAATGTTGATCTGAAGAACTGAAATATAGGAACCGTGGCATTATCATGGAATGTAATATCTTCACAACTGATGCTTTGTTTAATTTGGAAGTGGACATAATTGGATGGATTCCATGATGGAGAGTCAGAATCTTTGTGGTACAATATGTCGCATAAATACTAGAGATACATGGAAGCACTGTACTGGGGGATTCTGAACACTGTTTCCAATGCAACCTGTAAATCACAAGCGACATGAACCTGTTTGGGTCCCATAATATACTCACCAATGTGCTAGATTTAGGTGACAATCGAGGTCTCCAATCAAAATAATGTAGGGACCAGTACCCTGTATGAATCTCAATGGTGTGATGATGTAGCTGAAGTCAAGGATGTGAGACACAACCACCCCAATAGGCACTAATGACTCCTCTCAAGCAGTCATTGATTCATGCCTTTTGGCCTAAAAAATGTTGGATCCACCTTCCAGTGCACCATGACACACTGCTTCCGCGACATCATTCACATCAGGTTGGTTTGTCTCAACAGCCTCATTGCGCGGTCACAAAAGCAAGCACAACACATAGACGACTTGCGGCAAGTCTTCTTACGATGTCGCAAGTATGAAATATACTTGAACCCTTTCAAGTGTCTTTTCTATGTCCCAATGGGCTGTCTCCTAGGGTTCAATGTGTCACACAAATGAATGACCGTTGATCCCCTGAAATTCCAAACCACTTTCCCTCTAACGTCACCCCTTTGAGTGACGACAGTTCAACTTGTAGCATAGTTTTTTCCCTTTTTTGTTTTGCAACGTTTTTACCACAAATCAAAGACCCCCCTTCAGGGGCAGCACCATTAGCTGCTACTTCAAAGTCACCCGGAACCTATTCGAGACACCTCTCACACCTCCAGACTCTAATTTCCACCCTCTATCTCCTTATGAGACCATCGTCTCATGTTTAACAAACATATTTTGGGTCAAATTCCTGGATGTTACCTCAATTTATGAGCCACATCATGGTGATACAAGTGTCTTTGGACCTGTACTTGCATCACACTTTCCTACCGCCACTCATGAGGGTTCCTGGGCCACCGTCCGTTAAGGAATATCATTTTTATTTTAGCATATAGCTGTCTACTCCATCCACCGCACCTTATGCGGATCTCTAGACCTTGCACTCACATCACATGTAGTTAAGTCTTTCCACTGCAACTCACACACAGCTCTCCTGACCTCTATCCGAGAGCCACCTCGGTTTGCATGCCTCTGCCACATCGACTCGCATGCCTCTGGCGCAATCTATCTCGTGCATGTATTGGTATGTTCGAGAGCCATCTGATCCATCCATACTACGTGGATGACCTTTGGACCATTGTCCACCATCCTGACATGGGGCACCGCTTTTGCCACCATGATCGGTTAACCATACTAGAGTTTCCTTTAAGCTCTTTTTTGACTCCTAAATGAATGAAAAGATTATCGAGCGCAGCTGCTTCCTTTCCTGCTCGCTAAAGTATAGGAAATGGCGTCTACATCATCTCATTTACCTCCTTTTGTAGACTATGTAGACCATCAAATCAAAAGGACCACCTTGGCATATTCAAGCCAAGACTGTTCCCCTCTGCATACTTTTATGCTTTCTTAGGAAAAGGGGGCCGAACTTTACAGAAAATATCACCACGGGTTGTCGTTAAGCTCTTTTCCAGCCTTCTCAGTAAGAAAAGATTGTCAAGCAAACTTGGTTTCATTCATGCTCATAAAAGTATTTGAATGACCATCCAGTCAGTATAGGTTTAACCTTTTTCAGCCTAACTGGACTACCAAAGATAAAGAAGTCTCCCATCCCCTAAAAAAGGATGGGCGAGCTCTCTTGTGTATATTTCCATCCTTTTTCAGGCACAGGAGACTACCAACGAAAAAGAGCCACCACTGGAGTCTTCTTCGTGCTTTTAGACTCTCTAAAATTGAAAGCACTATTAAGCATTTACTTTCTTGGGATCACTAAAAATCCACGAGATCGTACCACAACAGTGTCTCTAGAAACCACCCCACAGAAAACAGTTTGGCAGCATTCCTACTTTGGGTTGCCTTTGTTCAAAGTACTCTGTAATGTGTCTTCCTTTGATCCCATCAATATCAAAAGTGTGTACCTTTCCCGAGTATTTCCCATCTATAGTGACATTCCCGATATTACACCTATGATCCCATTCCCATGAGTTAGTTTCATTTGCTGCCTGGTCCACCCTACCATCATACTCTAAACAAAGGAAGTTTGAGTCTACTACCCTCCCCTTGCCCCTGTTCAAATATTTCCCTTCCCCCCTGCCCCATTCAGTCGTTCAGTCCACAGATGGTATCACACCTTTCGGTTATCTCCCTCGCGCTTCTGGTCAAGGAAACACCATTTCCTTGACCAGGGGCAGGTCTCCCTCTGTCGACGACAACACACACATTCTAGAGGATAGACCCAGAGGTCCTTGTATATTGGTTTCATTAACCTCATTGATGAGTTCCTCAGACCACTTGAGAGGAGTCCTTAGTGCCTCTCAGGATGGTTGTTTCTCACGTGCTCAACTCCAACTACATCATCGCACCATTGAGATTCATACAGGGTTTGGTCCATGCAGTATTTGGTCGAAGACCCTGGATGTCACCTGACTCTAGCACATTGATGAGTGTATTTGAGGGGCCTAAACAAGTTTATGTCCCTCATTATTTCTGGGTTGTGTTGGAGACAGTGTTCAGAAGCCCCAGTAGCGCTTCTATATAGATTTATGATTGATGCAACATACTTGTACCACAGAGACTCTAACTCTCCATTAGTGAGTCCATACAGCTATGTACCATTCTAGATCTAGTAGGCCATTAGTCATGAAGATATAGCATTCCATGAGAGTTCCATGGTTCCAATTTAGCAGTTCTTCAGATCAGTATTGTATTCAGCCTCACATTGAGGAAACCACTATGTATCATCAGTTGTATATGATCGGCTCTTGTATTCTAGAGCATAGATCACATTATTCTTTTGACATTGTCACAAACATGGGAATCTCTACCTTGGCCATATGCATGCCACACATTATTTGTATCTCACCCATTGATGGGAACCATATTAATACAAAAACCAAAATCCACCATGCCTCAACCCCAGAAGCACCACCTCTCCGCAGCAAATCCTATGATGTCTGTTAGCCATACGATGAGCTCCTACCCTCACACATCAGGGGGCAATCTATTAACCCAAAAAATCCCTCACTCAGCTCTACGTGGCCTACACCACCCAAGGACACCCATGCACGCCCCTCGTATCACCCCATTAGACCCCCACACCCTCAAAAAGGCTTAAAAATGAGCAAAAGGGTTTAAAAATCCCAAAACAGAGCCTAAGTAATTCTCCTAGGGGCTAAAGCCTGTAAAAAGGGGCTAAAACCCCTCAAAGGAGATAAAAAACCCAAAAGGAGCTAAATATAGGGTGGAAGGGGATAAAATCCCAAAGAGGGGCTAAAGCCCAAACCTAGGGCTTAAAAACCTAAAAAGCCCCAAAAAAGTTATCAATAGAGGGGTGGGGGTCACTCTCAAAACACTTCTCCCTTGCATACTGTTATGCTGCCCGTGGATGCCTTGAGACCATTTGTCTCTCAAGCCACCCACAACCCCCTCTCATCCATTCATTCTCCCATTGAGCCATAGCTCCTCCATTGCCAAGAGAGAGAGAAAGAGAGAGAGAGAGAGAGAGAGGTGCTTCTCCCAGCTAGGGCATGGTGGCCCATTCCACTAAAGAGAAGGTATACATGTGTATTTTATTTTTTTTGTTTACTTTTATCTGATACATTTCTTGTTTGTAGGTTTCCATTTTCTCTTTGCATGTTTTCTGATATGTTTTTGCAGGTTATTGGAGCTGAACCCTAACTGTGTTTGCAGAGGGGTTCTCCATTTGTTATTTTTCATTATTTTCTAGCTTCATTTCTGCTTTTACTTTCTGCATTTCCATTCAAGAACCTATCCTCTGGTCCTATAGATGGAAGGTAGCCATTCCTTCCCTATAGAAAGGGAGAAATCCCTGCTACAAAAGAGGGGCTAAAGCCCAAACTTGGGGCTTAAAACCCTAAAAAGCCCCAAAAAAGCTATAAATAGAGGGGTGGGGGTCACTCTCAAAAGACTTCTCCCTTGCATACTATTATGCTACCCATGGATGCCTTGAGACCCTTTGTCTCTCAAGCCACCCACACCCCCCTCTCATCCATTCATTCTCCCATTGAGCCATAGCTCCTCCATTGCCAAGAGAGAGAGAGGTGCTTCTCCTAGTTAGGGCATGGTGGCCCATTCCACCAAAGAGAAGGTATAAATGTGTATTTTGTTTTGATTGTTTTCTTTTATCTAATACATTTATTGTTTGTAGGTTTCCATTTTCTCTTTGCAGGTTTTCTGATATGTTTTTGCAGGTTATTGGAGCTGAACCCTAACCGTGTTTGTAGAGGGGTTCTCTATTTGTTATTTTTTATTACTGTCTAGTTTCGTTTCTGCTTTTACTTTCTGCATTTCCATCCAGGAACCTATCCTTCCATCCTATAGATGGAAGGTAGCCATTCCTGCCCTGTAGCAAGGGAGAAATCCCTACTGCACCCTGATGTGTGAGGGCAGGAGCTCATCGTATGGTCGACAGACATCATAGGATTTGCTGCGGAGAGGTGGTGCTTTCGGGGCTGAGGCATGGTGGCTTTTGGTTTTTGTATTAATATGGTTCCCATCAATGGGTGAGGTACAAATAATGTGTGACAAGTATATGGATGAGGTGGCCATTCCCATGCTCGTGATAATGTCAAAAGAATAATGTGATCGATGCTCTAGAATACAAGAGCCAATCATATATAACTAATGATAGATAATGGTTGCCTCAATGTGAGGCTGAATACAATATTGATCTGAAGAACTACTACATTGGACCCATGGCACTCTCATGGAATGCCATATCTTCATGACTGATGGCCTGCTGGATCTGGAATGGCACATAGCTGTATGGAATAACTAATGGAGATTCAGAGTCTCCGTGGTACAAGTATGCTGCATCAATCATAAATCTATATAGAAGCGCTACTGGGGCTTCTAAGCACTGTCTCTAATGCAACCAAAAAATCACAAGAGACATAAACCTGTTTAGGTCCCTCGAATAGACTCATCAATTTGCTAGAGTCAGGTGACATCTAGGGTCTTCAACCAAATACTGCATGGACCAAACCCTGTACGAATCTCAATAGTGCGATGATGTAGTTGGAGTCGAGCATGTGAGAAACAACCATCCCGAGAGGTACTAAGGAATCCTCTCAACTGGTCCAAGGAAATCATCAATGAGATTAATGAAACCAAGATGCAGGGACCTCTGGGTCTATTCTATGGAATGTGTGTGTTGTCGTCGACAGAGGGAGACCTGCCCCTGGTCAAGGCAATGGTGTTTTCTTGACCAGAACCGCGAGGGAGATAACCAAAAGGTGATTGACCCACTGATTGGGGGGGGGGGGAAGAGTTGAACAGGCGTAGGGGGAGTATAGTAGACTCAAAATTCCTTTGTTTAGAGTATGACAATAGGGAGGACCAGGCAGAAAATGAAACTAACTCATGGGAATGGGATCATAGCTGTAATACCGGGAATGTCACTACATATGGGAAATACTTGGGGGAGGTAGACACTTTTGATATTGATGGGATCCAAGGAAGATACATTGCAGAGTACTCTGAACAAAGGCAACCCAAAGTGGGAATGCTGCCAAACTATTTTCTGTGGGGTGGTGTCTAGAGACACCATTGTGGTACGATCTCATGGATTTTTAGCGAGCTTGACAAAGTAAATTATCGATGGTGCTTTCAATTTTAGAGAGTCTGAAAGCGCGAAGAAGACTCCAGTGGGGGCTCTTTTTCGTTGGTAGTCTCCTGTACCCGAAAAAGGATAAAATTATACACAGGAGAGCTCGCCCATCCTTTTTTAGGGTATGGGAGACTTCTTTACCATTGGTAGTCCAGTCATGCTAGAAAAGGTTAAACCTATACTGACTGGATGGTCATTTAGATACTTTTACGAGCATGAACGAAACCAAGTTTTCTCAGCAATCTTTTCTTATTGAGAAGGCTGGAAAAGAGCTTAATGACAAGCTGTGCTGAGATTTTTCGTAAAGGTTGGCCCCTTTGCCCGAGAGAGCATAAAATTATGCAGAGGGGAACGGTCTTAGCTTGAATATGCCAAGGTGGTCCTTTTCATTTGATGGTCTACACAGTCCGCAAAAGGAGGTAAATGAGATGATGTAGATGCCTTTTCCTATACTTTAGCGAGCGGGAAAGGAAGCAGCTGCGCTTGGCACTCTTTTCATTCTTTTAGGAGTCAGAAAAGAGCTTAAAGGAAACTCTAGTATGGTTATCCAATCGCGGTGGAACAAGCGGTGCCCCATGTCGGGAAAGTGGACAGTGGTCCAAAGGTCATCTGCGTAGTATGGATGCAGCAGATGGCTCTCAAACATACCAGTACATGCATGGGATAGATTGCCGCAGAGGCACACGAGTCAGTGTAGCAGAGGCACGCAAACTGAGGTGGCTCTTGGATAGAGGTCAGGAGAGCTGTGTGTGAGTTGCTATGGACGGACTTGACTACATGTGATGTGAGTGCAAGTCTGGAGGCAGTTATATGCCAAATACATGCAAGAGAAATAATTTGTCTTTTGGACAATGCTATAGAGATCCGTATAAGGTGTGGTGGATGGAGTAGACTGATATATGCTAAAATAAAAATGATATTCCTTAACACGCGGTAGCCCGAGAACCCACATGAGTAGCAGTAGGCAAGTGTGATGCAAGTATAGGTCTGCATACACTTGCATCACCATGATGTGGCTTGTAAATCGAGGTAACTTCTGGGAAGCAGTCCTGAAATTTGTTTGTTAAACATGATACGATGGTCTCACAAGGAGATAGATGATGGAATTCTGAAACCAATGGCATGAATGATGTCTAAAACAAACTCCGTATGGTCCTGTTATGTCGAAGGTGAGAAATTAGGTCAAATAGGGCCTATATAAAGGTGGGGTCCACTTTGTGAGGTGTCATTGTCACTATTCACTATGGAGTTGGAGAGGTGGGCCCTAAATTTTCATTTGCTGATTTCTCATGTTCCGACCGATGGTTTTGAGTTCTGCAACTTGCAAGTAAGAGCTCTCGCCAAATCTCTTGTTTTTGGTGGTTTACATTCTATATTTGGTCAGTCAGAGGTGCTCCATGAGCCTACTGGGGTTTCATGGAGCCAGGTCACACATTTTGAAGGAAAATGATCAACCTGGTCACACCTGTGGGGCATTTTTGAGCGACCTAGTTGCTCATTTTGCCCAGACAGGAACGACTTGGCCTCTGGGTGATGCTTTTTTAATAGAGCAGTGGTTGGGATCTAGGTTTTGCTTGTGCAAGATTGTTGAGATTAAGTGGCAAGAGAGAGTCTGTAAAGACCTCTGGGAGGCATCATTGTGGGACAGGAATGTGTGTGATACACTGGCCCATTGTGGTTTACTGAAGTTCATGAGGATACCCCTCATGAAGAGCTTGTGTTTGTTGCTGCAAACGCTGGTGAGCTTTTGGGATGTTGAGGAGGAGGTCTTCCTATTCCAGGGCCAACGTATTGAGATAATGCTGGTGGATGTGTGCTTTTGACTGGGCTCCCTATGTTGGGAGTTGTTGGTGACCTAGAACCGGTGTTGTCTTGGGGGGAGACATTGGAGGAGCTATGTGATAGGCACTTTTACGCTACGGAGTATGTGTGTTGCTCCTATATCTTGATGTGCGACACTAAGGACCTATCGACACAGGAAGTGGCAACATTACTACTGTGTATCTTGGGTTCCACGAGGAGCCACAAGATATCTGGAGGCCAGCTTCAGCTGGTAGAGCATGCTATGGGGGGATGTACTATGGGTGGGCCGAGATGTATCTTCAGGCTATTCGGCGTTAGCTGAACAAGTCAAAGGCATCTGGGACAAGATTTTTCTTTGGCTTGTTTCTTTGTGCTCTCTTTTTTGAGAAAGTACCTACACTGCGTCTACATCGGGCCATGCAGGATAGTGTTCCACGGGATCCGTGGATGTACAGGTGGTGCCAGATGATGATATGAGAGGGTGGTGGCAAAGTGGGTCGCTTCTTCACTGAGGATTTGTTAGAGTAGTGGCATCATCTTCCATTGGTTATTGAGGAGTACCCCTATGCGGGTATGAACTATCATGGGGACCCTGAGATGCCCCGACCAGCAGGCCAGGCATGGGGACCAGCTAGTATGTATGTGTGATGTTTTTATGTTCATCTTTATACATAGTGTAGTTGAGCTAGTTGATAGTTGTATGTTGACATGTGTGGACTGATGGTGTCCTCGTTTGTGTATGCAAATATTGGTCCTTGCCTGCCATCCGAGCATCAGAGGCGGGTGGTTGCTATGGCTCCTACGGCAGTTTTTGTTGGGAACCCTCACAGGTGATGGCGGGAGATGGATGGACTGCTGCCACATCTAAAGCAGCTTGATGCTAGGGTCTCTAATGAGAGCTGGTAGCATTTGAGCAATGATGTGATTGCTTCTATTCATAGTTTTCCTCCGAAGTGGACTGCAGTGATGAGGAGGATGGCCGTGGCCTATGATCACATTCGTCAGGAAGCGAGAAGCAATCTTCCTGCAGAGGATGAGTCTTCTGATGAAGATGATGATACTGAGTCAGATGATGAGTCTGAGTCAGATTAGTAGCCTAGTGGGGCTGCCCCTAGTGCGTTGGTGCACCTAGGAGTTTTTGTGTCACTATGTATATTCAACTGAGAAAGCTAATGTGGCTTCTCATTTTGTACTGGACATATTTTGGACATGCGACTTATCTATCTATATATATTTTTTATGCATGTGGATGAGATTTTTATGGTTTTATATGCGATTATTTTTATGATAATATGAGATGCAATTCCTAGATGATGTATTGTTACACTTGTGTGTGTATTTTTTATATGATTATGCATGATGTTATGGTTGTATGTTTCCTATATGCGATTATGAATGTGCTAGTTTAGAATGTCATTAGCCATTTGATCTGCTACACTATTGAGGTTTCTGGGAACATGTGTGAATGTAATGTTCTAACCATCTATTTAGTGCATAGGAATTTTCTAAAGAGGTAGGGATCACATACCCAATAGTAGTTGTTCAACTAAGAAACAAGCAGCTGGGAGTCTAAGAAGACATCGAGATGGTGGATGCCTAACTGGAGAGCGGTGGCCAAGAGGCCATTAACACCATCGTACTCAGCCTGGTTGTTGTTCGTAGTGCCCACACATATTCCATCGATATGGATCAACTCGTGTGACAGGGAGTAGATGACCCATGCAACCGAGGCAAGTTTCGGAGACCATATGCTTGCTCCATCAGCAAATCCCATATACCGGTTTGAGGTAGGATCCATCTGGAGCAATGAGGGGAAACAATACATAAGACTCATTTTTGGAAAAAATATGTAAAACAAAAAAGGGAAAGACTATAATACAAATTGTAGTATCATCACTCAAAGTGGTGACGTTAGAGGGAAATTTGTTTGGACTTTCAGGGGATCAGTGGTCATTCCTTTGTGTGACACGATGAACCCTAGGAGACGACCCATTGGGACATGGAAAACACACTTGAAAGGGTTCAAGTGGATTTCGTACTTGCGACATCGTAGGAAGACTTGCCATAAGTCATCTATGTGTTGTGCTTGTTTTTGTGACCACGTGATGAGGTTGTCAAGACAAACCAACATGATGTGAATGAGGTCGCAGAAACAGTGTGTCATGGTGCACTGGAAGGTGGCCCCAGCATTTTTTAGGCCAAAGGGCATGACTCAATATGCGAATATGCCCCACGGGGTTGTGAATATGGTCTTGTAATGGTCTTCTTTCAGGATCTGGATTTGGTTATATCTGAAAAATCCATCCATGAAGGAAAAGGCCTCATGTCCGGTGCATGCATCGATGATCTGATCGATGAAGGGTGTTGGGAAGTTGTCTTTGGGACATGCGCCGTTGAGATTGTGGAATTCTGTGCAAACATGGATGGTACCCAATTTTTTATTCACGAGAATGGGATTAGAAACCCAAGTGGTGTAGGCAATGGGGTAGATGAAGTCGACTGTGCACAGCTTCTCTATCTCGGTTTTGACCGTGGCCACTTTGGAGAGATGGATGGGCCATTGCTTTTGACGTACGGGGGCCACATTGGGCCATGTGTCGATGTGGTGTTCCACGATGGATGGATCTAAGCCAGGCATTTCAGTGTAAGACCAAGAAAAGATGTCGAGGAATTCTTGGAAGAGACATTTATAGGCAGCGACTTCTTCTGGGGAGCAGGATGCCCCCAGCATGATTTCTTCAACAACCTCAGGATTGGTTGAGATGTTGATTTTGATGGTTGGCAAGATGTTGGCCATGTTCCCTTCTTTGAAGGCGTCTAGTGCCAGGATGGGGTTTTTGAACTAGTCGACTTTCCCATGAATGAAATCTTTGGTTTCCATGGAAAACTAGTCATACTATGACACAAGTTCTTCGGGGAGGAAGAATGAGCGATGGTGCATGTCGTCCCATGGGTATTCTAGGGCGGTTAAAGCTTAAAGTATCTCCTCATAATTGCAGAAGCAACGAAGAGACAGGTCTAATGGACCATCATTGGAGGTGGAGACGAGCGGGTCAGTTGAATTGGACATCATGTAAATGGACATGGTGTCTGAAGAAGGAGGAGGGGGGTGAACTTCTTCGATCAGGGTGATCTCAGATTCAAGGGAATGTTGACGAAGGTCAGCTACAGCCATTCCAAACTTGGGAAAGTCTTGAAAATGGTGAGAATAGTGTCCATACAAACCGCAGAGGGCACAATCATGTTTTTTTCTCAGTGACTTGTATCTTATTGTTGGCACACTTGGAAGCTCAACCACGGGGAGGTTTTTGTTTGTATCCATGGCATCCAAATGCATGCAGATCATTGGGATCTCAGGGAATTTTTGAGTTGGATGGCCCTGTTGCTCGCAGATGGTGGAAGGTGGGATCTGCCGAGGTTTTGTATTAGCTTTTGTATTCTTTCCCCTGGACCTTTTTGGGTGGGGTGGTGCGGGTGCGGGTGCGGTGGTTGGTTTTTGCGGGCCAGGTGGAGGATGAGACTTGACTGCAATGGGTTGCACGGGGGTTAATACTACCTAGGGAATTGGTGGTTGAGCTGGTGGATCAAGATACCACACATGAATTCCCAATGTAAAGTTGGGTAGGTTTAGGGTGGCCATTACTAGCTTGCTCATGGAACCAGGTGGGGGAAGGGAATTGTATGGACAAAAGAGGAGCCCAGATAACTCCCTGATGCTTGTATGTGGGGGTGAGGTTGTGGTTGCGGCTGCGGCTATGATTGCAGTTTTTGTTTGTGTACAGCGATGCTGGATTAGAGCATGCACAACTCCATAGTGTCGTTTGGTGCCGGTGGTGGTGACACTAAGGGGAAAGGAGCCATCATGGTGGTATCGACAAACAGCCCAGGGCCCACATTCAACAATGGGGAGGCTGGTATGTTATCAACCATGGTGTTGACTAAAAGGATAACATTTGCATGTGTGTTCATCCCTTGAGGATCAATGGTGTTGATCGTAGGGATAATGTTGGTGGGTCCCATTAGCCCTTATGGATCGTGATAAGTAAGCTGGTCAACCGTCACGATTTTCCCTTCATGGGGGAACATCATGAGACAAAAGATAGTTGATGCGACAACTCTCACGGCATACATATAAATTCTTCCAAGGAGAAGGTTATAGTCTAATTGAGCGTTGACAACCTCTATGTCAATCAGAACTGTCTTCCCGGCTAATGTGATGGGGACATGGGGGAGGATTCCTTGGGATTTAGTGGGATGGCCATCATAAGCCCACAGAGTTGTGGAGGATGGTTTCAGAATTGGGGATCCAAGTTTCTGCCAAACCAAGGTAGACATAATGCATGTGGATTCCCCCTCATCCACTATGCACCGGTGCACGATCAAATTCCAGATAGACACCGGATTTGAAAGGCAATGGTTGATGGCATTCATGGTTCTCCAATCTTCATGTTGAATGTGATCAACTTAGAGTTGGAGGGGTCTACGGCCCCAAGGGTGTCTAGTAAGGATTTCTGCTGCATTGGCCACATTTTGAGTGCCTCAAGAGCAGACATGGCGATTGGTGTTTGGGCCAAATAATCTATGATGCTATAGCTGACAACATCTCTAGTCGTGGCATTATTAGCAACCTGACGTATGGGGGGGAGAGAAAAAGGGGGTAACTAAAGAGTTGCATTGACTATTTTAGACATAGATGGCACTGATGTGTCAGCAGGTTTGGTGGTGGTTCCATATTGATTCTGTCTGGTTTGTAGGTTGAATTCTTAAGTTGTCATAGGTAGCAGGTGGTGGACACCTGTTTTTTCCATGGGAGGTGGGTGCGATTGCCACCGATCTTTGGACTGGTAATGGGTTTTGGAGCACCATAGGGGGAGGTCCTTGTGGTGCCGGGTTGGGTTGGGCTTGGTCTATTGTGTTGGTGGCATGTTGAACCTCATTTTGAATGGCCTGCTTGGCATGACCCATGAAGGGGCGCTCGAATGTGTATTTCCCGTAGACCTCACAGAGTGTGCATGGTTGGTTTATACGCAATGGAGCATTGTGTCTCGGTGCATTTAGTCATGGAGGAGTTTGGGTGGGTCGGTTTACTATGGCATTGTTGGAAAGGTTTGCTTGTTGACCGCCTCCTTGCGGTTGATTATTTCCTTGGTTCCGGGGTTGGTTATTCCTAGCTTGCCCTTGTTAATTATTGGGGGCTGGATGGTTGGGATGGTTTTGTTGTGAAAACACTTGTCCCAACAGAGCAGGTGGAGCATGAGTGGGGGCTTGAACCGCTTGCACTGGTGGTGCATAATAGATTTGGTTGGGTGGTGTTAGTTTTTCAACATTTAAGCTAGCATTATGTTAGGATCTTTTCACTGAGAGAATAACAAGCACAGCAATAACATAAGCACATCACATGAGACAAGAGACACAAAGAGTTTTGATCGGGGAAACCATAAATGGAGAAAACCCCGCAACTTCCTCTAAGATAGTATCACCACAAGATGTGAAACCCAAAATAGTAAGATGACCTCCCAACACAACAGCAGCCTTCTGTCTTCTGTCAAGCCCAAGTATTTCCTTCTCCAAAGGTGCGCCACACTTGAGAGAGCAAGTGATGTAATTCACAAGTGATAAATAGAGAGACTCTCACTCTCTATTTATATTCTTCCGTTGACTTGAAGTGCACTCAACCATGTAGGCTTAACTTACAATTACTTACTCGAGCCTACACCTTAATTAGTGTATAATAACCCAAGTGCCCCGAAACTATGAGGACTTACCTAATGACTTGACAAGACTTGTTTACATTAATAATTCTCCCGATCGGAACATCGAGGTAAGACAATATGACTCAAATACATAATAGAAACATCCCGGAATAAACATCGGGTTACAATATATAAAATACATATAAGAATACATTCCGAAGTTACATATACATCAACACTCCCTCTTAACTAGGAACGTATTGTTTCGACACAATTTTCAGCACTGGTCTTCTTCTCTGTATCAACTGGATCATCTTCGTCTTCAAGTCATCTTCATATTCAAGTCATCTGGATCTGGATCATCATAGAACATCATCACAGGATCTAGATCATTACTCGATCTGGATCATCATCACTGGACTGGATCTGGATCATCTCTCGATTTGGATCATCACTCGATCTGGATCTCTCGGAGTCATCATAACTGGATCTGGATCATAGCTCGATCTAGATCTCCACTGGTCATCATCATGTGTGTACTATCTCTTCATAGGAAGTTATACAGATCCAGCCCTTTTTCATGCTGGTTGTAGGCCTACTCTTATGTAGGTCTTCGCCCAGCACTTACATCTGACCTGCTCGTCAGAAAGGCATGCCCAACACTCACATCTGATCATGTAGTAAACTACAATCACATCAGAAAGGCCCAGCACTCACATTCACCATCATGATAGGACACATCAACTATCATCTGTGAAATGGCTCAGCACTTATATTCACCAACATGGTAGGACACATCAACTATCATCTGTGAAATGGCTCAGCACTTATATTCACCAGCATGGTAGGACACCTCATCTACCATCTGTGAAATGGCTCGGCACTTATATTCACCAGCATGGTAGGACACCTCAACTACCATCTGTGAAATGGATTTGCACTTATATCTGACCTACTCGTCAGAAGGGCACAATCCCATCCAGGAAAGAGCCACCTCCGCCACAATGATGGAAGACTCTCACCCACAATGAGGATATATTTCTGCACTTACATCTGACCTACTTGTCAGAAGGGCACAATCCCATCCAGGCAGGAGCCACCTCCGCCACAATGATGGAAGACTCTCACCCACAATGAGGAGATATTTCTGCACTTACATCTGACCTACTCGTCAGAAGGGCACAATCCCATCCAGGCAGGAGCCCCCTCCGCCACAATGATGGAAGACTCTCACCCACAATGAGGAGAGATTTATGCACTTACATCTGACATGGAAGGAACTAAATCCTTTAGCCATGAACAGAATGGCACTGCCCTTACATCTGACCTACTTGTCAGAATGGCACAATCCCATCCAGGAAGGAGCCACCTCCGCCACAATGATGGAAGACTCTCACCCACAATGAGGAGAGATTTCTGCACTTACATCTGACATGGAAGGAACTAAATCCTTTAGCCATGAACAGAATGGCACAGCCCTTACATCTGACCTACTCGTCAGAATGGCTCTCAATCTCAGTACTCATATCTGACATGGAAGGAACTGAATCCTCTCACCATGACAGAATGGCTCAGCCCTTACATCTGACCTCCTCGTCAGAATGGATTTGGGACACATCATTGTCTCTGGGAGGAAGCCTCAATCTGGAGAACACCAAGTCTCTCTTTGAATTACTCGAACTTCAGCCTAGCCAATGGCTTCGTCAATACATCAGCTATTTGTTCCTCCGTCGCAACATACAGGAGCTTCACTACTCCTCTCTACACCATATCCCTGATATAGTGATATTTGATCTCAATATGCTTCGACCTGTCATGGAACACTGGATTCTCTGACAACTTCACCCAACTCTAGTTGTCACAATGTATACAGGTAGCATCCAACTGGAGATCAAATATATCAAACAGTAGCTTCCGTAGCCATACTGCCTCACAACTAGCTGAACAAGCTCTGACATACTCTGCTTCAGCTGTACTCAGTGCCACACAGGATTGCTTCCTGCTAAACCAAGAGATCACACCTGATCCCATACTAAAGCAACATCCTGAAGTACTCTTCCTGTCGATGGCACTGCCTGCCCAATCTAAATCAACATAACCCTCCAGGTTAATCTTCAAATTCGCATCGTACTTGAGCCCATAATAAACTGTACCCCTGCATGCTTTGCAACCATCAGGTGAACATGTCTCGATG
>LPNX010731743.1:7579-68859 GCA_001517045.1 Pseudotsuga menziesii | reverse complement strand
TGACAAGACTTGTTTACATTAATAATCCTCCCGATCGGAACATCGGGGTAAGACAATATGACTCAAATACATAATAGAAACATCCCGGAATAAACATTGGGTTGCAATATATAAAATACATATAATAATACATTCTGAAGTTACATATACATCAACAGGTGGTGGTGCCACAAATGTTGGCAATCACCCCACGTATTGCTTTGTTGGCCAAGCCAAGGCCTGAGCCTGCTACGGTGGCACAGGTTGTGCATAAGAAGTTGTGGCTTCGAACTGGGACATTATTCTTGCATATTCTAGAGTTTGGTTTAGGTAGGCAACACTCGTAGTGTTGCTTAGTTGTGGTGGAACTGCAGGTGGTGTTAGACAGTGTTGTGGTTGGTGAGAGACCAAGCCTATGATGCCATCTGTAGCATGGGATGCCCTCGGTGCATCCCAATGGGAAGTTCCCGCACGGGGAGTGTCTGGGATGACAGTGTAAAGGTACCCAGACTGTGCATAAATCAGGTCAAACTACTGGGCTTTCAAAATGGCTTCCTCTTCAGATTGGGGATGTTCGGATGTGACGTCCTTTGCTATAGGTGGGAGCAAGGTTTTGAGAAACCAATCTAGGAAGATCCTGTTATCAAGTTGGATCTTACACAAAATATGGCATCATTTCCACTCATGGATGTGGTCGGTTATGTGAGTCGCAGTGTTCTAGAGGCAATATAACAAGATCTCCACCCCTTTGTCATATCTGATGGGGAGTTGGAAATATTGCAAGAACATGAAAGCCAGGGAGTTGAAATTTGGGTACTTGGCTTGTGGTAGCTCAATGTACCATTTGGATGCAACACCTATGAGGGTGCATTGGAATAGCCTTATCCTAATTGAATCATGTATGATGTTGTTGGATAAGCACCATAGATGAAACGTCATGATGTGATTTTGGGGGCACTCCCTTGCCTGCCCTTCAAACTTGGGAACATCTGAGGGGAGTTTGGTTGGCATGGGAGGCCAAAACGTTTGATGGCGAATGGGGTCATTTATTAACTAAGCCAAATCAAGCAAGTTGAGATGTGCCATGAAAGGAATGTTTGACCCCAAGTTGATGTGATATAGGGCAGCCGTGGTGGTGGGGTTTGCAGGTGCATAATGCACCTGCATTGCTGGGGGTGCTTGTGGCATCATTGTGGATGGGCCAGTGCCCCGAAGTGTGGTGGGGGGAATAGTGTCGATGGAAGGGTCACTGCCCCCATGTATGATGGGAGGGGCATTGTATGTGGAAGGGTCGCTAACCCCATGTGTGATAGGAGGGGCAGTGTATGTGGAAGGTCCACTTCCCCCAAGTGTTGCAGGTAGGACATCTTGGCTGGTAACTATGGGTGGTGGTGACTGACTTATCACAGTTTGCATAACCATGTTGGGGCCACTTGTAGAGTTTTTGGTGATCATTTGTGGTGTGGACATGGGTCCACTAGAGATTACTATGTCGAAAAATGGATCTGGGTTTGCACTAGCCATGGGGCTTGATGGTGCAGTGTGTAGGTCTAGTTATGACTGATATGGGTCTGAATTTGAATCAAAGTTTGTGTGGCCTTCTGATGGTGTGAGAGGGTGTCAAGAATGGTCTCGACGATGTCGTTTCAATGACCCAAATTGTGGTGGTTCGCCTCTTAGGCGTGAGGAAGAGCGTGAGGGCTCAATTGTGTTAGATTTGTGTATGAAACTGGTGGAAATGATTTTTTGGACCCCGATTTCAATGGCTTCCTATTAGCTGTAGGTGGTCACTCAGCCACCAAGACTTCTAGAAGACAACGCTTGGCTTTTTCCTCACGGGCGTTCTACTCAATCGGTGGGGGTCGTTGCCCATTTCGCTTGGCAATTCCTATCAGCGTCCAACTACTTTGGGGTTCCCATGGTACTCCTCACAATGAGTTTTTGGACTGAGCCCAAGTACTTCCCACGATTAAGGCAGTCAGGGACTTATGTCCTCAAAGACTCCAAATTTTTGAACTTAGTGTAAATTTATAAATTTTAGTGGCTCTCTCAGCGTCATGAACTGAGTTGGGTTTATTTACGTGGTATGGTGTGTATGTCTTTCTGTTTTTTTCTTATCTGGTGGCTACAAATGGTTTATGAATATGCCATAGAGTTCATATCATTGTGGATGAAAGCAGTACATAAAAAAAAAATTTGTAGACAGATACAATTTTTTACCCTGAATTGTGATAGCCTAACTAGGTGACTACCTTACACCTATATTCTTCTTCAACCAGGAGAAGGTGTTGGGCTCTCAACATAATGGGACTAAGCCCATCCATATATCCACAGGTCACCTCCCATATGCAAGGTTGGTCAACAAGGAGGATGCTAAGCGCCGTGAGAAACCCTCCTTCTCTACCCCCTCTACCTTCCAAGTCACCCGTTTTTAGTGGTTTCGAACAATATTGGGTGAAGGGCCTATTACTATACAAGTTGTGCCCTTCGTCTTATCCCAGAATAACCTGAAGGGTGATGACTAGGTAGAGGAGGAAGGGTAAGCAAGATTGTTGATTTTAGGTAAGTTTTAGTTAATCTATATTCATTAACCCATTAAATTTTTTTAATTTACACTTTGTTATGTACAGGAAATTGTCATTAACATGAACAGAAATAGAAACAAAACAATTGTGCTGGACAGAGGTAGTTGAGCCACACTGAAAGTCCTTAGTTATTAAAAACCCAATTCTAAGTGATAGATCACACATTTTGGGTCAAATGTGGCGAGGGATCACCAAATTTTTCCAGAAATAGGTGAGGGGGTCACTCAGATTCTGCAGACAGAAGCGGGTTGTATTTTTGAAGGAAGTCACACCTTTTGAGGGAAAAAGGGCGACCTGATCGCACCTGTGAGGCCCAAATGAGTGACCTGGTCCCCTGTTTAGGCCCGATAAGTGTGACCTACTCCGGAAAGGAAATTGTTTTGACCCCAAGTCAGATCCGACTGACAGTAACCTGTATTGTGGCCAAATGGACTCATATTTGCCTTGTGGAGGCTCAGCCGTAATAGAAACTGTAAATAAACAATATTTTAAACTAGATTTGACAGAAAAATTAACCTAGGGCAAAAAATTAAACTGAAACTTGAAATTTTGAAAAACTGACCCAGGGATCCTGTGGGATCGACCTGGTATGGTTGCCAGTTTTGTAGCAGGGATTTATCCCTTACTACAGGGCAGGAATGGCTACCTTTCATCTATAGGATGGGAGGATAGGTTCCTAGATGGAATGCAGTAGAAATGAACAGGAAGCAAAATATAACAAAAAGAATAGAAATGGCTGGAAACCCCTCTGTAAACACTGTTAGGATTTAGCTCCAGCTACCTACAAACATGTTAGAAACAAAAATACCTGCAAAACAATTTAGGCAAGAAACCTGCAAACAAACCATGCATTAGAAAGCAAATAAACTACTAAAGCAAATACACAAACAATAAGCTATACCTCCTCTTTGGATGGAATGGGTCACCATGCCCTAGCTTGGAGAAGCACCTCCCTTGGATGGGGGAGCTATGGCTCAATGGAAAATGGAGGAGAGAGGGAGTGTGGGTGGCTTGAAAGACAAAGGGTCTCAAGGAATCCACTCAGGAAGCATAACAATATGCAAGGGAGAAGTGTTTTGAGAGTGACCCCCACCCCTCTATTTATAGCTTTTTTGGGGCTTTTTAGGGTTTTAAGCCCCATGTTTGGGCTTTCGCCCCTCTTTTGGGATTTTAGCCCCTTCCACCCTATCTCTAGCTCCTTTTAGGGTTTTTATCTCCTTTGAGGTGTTTTAGCCCCTTTTTGGAGGCTTTAGCCCCTAGGAGAATTACTTAGGCTCTTTTTTGGGGTTTTTAAGCCCTTTTGCTCATTTTTAAGCCTTTTTTAGGGTGTGGGGGTCTAATGTGGTGATATGAGGGTCGTGCATGGGTGTCCTTGGGTGGTGTAGGCCATGTAGAGCTGAGTGAGGGATTTTTCAGGTTAACAGTACCCACGATGAAGAACATTGAAGAGAAGGATATCCATGATGGACTATTGAGCATAGAAGCCAAAGATATTGCTTGTGTCATGTGGGGAAATGGAAGAAATTCCCTTGGTTGTTAATGACTAGATGAGATGTCTATAATGTTATATGGTGAGTAGATTAATTGAGCAAGGGAGTAGATGGGTTTGGTTGAGAAAACAAGAATTCTATGCTTGGGTGGTATGCCAAGTCATCTCAGAGATAGTATTCACACTAGGTACCTATGGGCATAGAAAATTTACATTACATAGAAAATTTATTGGAACAATATTTATCCAACGATAAGTATTTTATCATTATTTTCAAACATGAAAATTGATGTTATTTTATGTTATGGAAATATTTGTATTTTAATGTTCTTTGTGATTATTCTTCAGTGTGTTCATGGGCTTTTGGTTTCCATGAATATTTCCGGATCTATTCGTGTTATATTCTATTGCATTCTTTAAATTTGGATTGTTCGTGTATTTGATTTAGTTTTGGTCCTCCTTGGGAGGTTTTCTTTGTGAATATTATGGGGAATTGCCTTTTAGGGATGAAACTTAAGATCTTGTGAGTTCACATGTTGTGGCTTAGTGTGTTATAAGGGGATTCTACAATAACAAGATACATCATAAGACATGTAGTGACAATGTTTTCCACTTGTACACATTTGAATAGATATGATATTACAACTCAAAACAATGCACACGGATCATTATTTTATAGGGGCTTTCCATTTGTACAAATTTATATAGATATGATCTATAGATTAAAAAAAGTACATGGATCACTAATCTATAATGCCTTCCCATAATATGTATAAATACTTATAGATATGATCTTACAACTCAAACAAAGGACATGCATTACTTAGACTATTTAATTGAAAATACTTATTGTTTTAAGTTTCATTTAACAAGGATATAAGAACAATAGATGGAAAGAAACAAAATTCATAGCACCAACAATAAGAAGGAGCTGAGAATACAAAAAAAATTACTTTAGAGTATTCGATCATAAGCATTCAAGTAGGACTTACCAAGAATTAAGAATAGTGATGCAAAGAAAAGCACTCTAGGGCGCCATTATATAGATTGTATAAAGCAAATGACTCGTTCTTAAAATCTTAAATTGGTGATGATGCAAATTGACAAACTTTTCTTAAAATGGACTTATGTATTGAAATGAGGGGAACAAAAGGAATAAATTAATTAAAACCTATATCCCTCTCCTCCTATGGAAAGCTTGGATAAGGGTGCACATCGTGTATATATGTTTGGTAGGATCGGTGATTGACTCACGAGCGGTAATGGTAAGATGATTAGAATTATGTACTGGCATGCAAGTTAGGAATACCAGGTATGTCTAGCGAATTAGGGAATCTGACCAATAAGGTGTTGCATATTAGGATTCAACAAAGAGGAAAAATAATTTTGGTAATGTGATGGATCATCTGTTACCCACAAGCAAACAACAATGTTAAATGTAGTGAATGTATGTGAATTTCCAATGATGTAAGGACATGATCTTTGAAACGAAAAATTGTTTCAGAAAGGACAAAATAGTTCTTACACAAATACCCAGTGAAACTAACACAGATACTCCATGAAAGGAAAAAATGATATATTACATGATTGATAATATAAGTATGATTTACAGTGAGAGAATGATGTTTTCATAAATACCCATACAAGGATTTCCTTGGTGATGAGACACCACCTTTCATAAGGTGCCTCTTCACTTGAATTTTCATTGTGATTCTTTAATTAATTTATCATTTTTATTAATATTTATTAATGATTATTTATTATTTATTTTGTTCATTACATTGTCTATCCCTTAAGGGAAGCTTTGTCCTCAAATATTTATTGAAGACACGGCTTATGTCTGATTTCTTGTTTGTAATTTCATCTCTCGATCTTTTATTTTAGTACTTGCGACATGACAAAATGAGACGATACAAGTTACGAACTCCAAACAAAAAAATGTCGCATCGTTTGTGATGTGGTCCATTTGAGATATATTTTCATCGGAGGTGATTGTTGATCATCTTATTGGATACATATTCTTGTTTTCTACTTAGGTTCTACATTTCATGTTCTTTCGCTTCTGAAATTATAACTACTTTGTTTATGTTCATTTTCACCCTGTTGCTGGTCAAACTTATTTTTGTAATTTGGGTGTTGGAAAGGATTTCTTGTTTCTTTTTGTTTATGTTGGATTGACTTCCTTTCAAACTGTGATGGGAACCAAATTTATATTTGTTTCTTCTTCCTTAGCTAAAAAAAAAATTCTGGATAGTCTGGATGCTTCTTTTTGAATTTGAACTAATTTTTTCTCTAATAGATTATTATTATTCTAAATATTATCAAAACTTTTGTGTTTCAACTATTTTTTCTCTTTTAACTTCTTGATTTGTTCCTCTAGTTCTTGATTAAACTTCTTCAGGGAAGAATTTTCTTCCTCCTTTTCCCGTATTTTTTTTCTAGAGAGCTTGAATCTTCTCTTCTAACTTTTGACTGCATTAATGATCCACCCTATAGTTGGCATTTTTTGTTGACTCCGATAGGTTCAAAATTGAATTTGACAAGTTCTAACCTCGACACATCCTAAATAGGTTCAGCACCTTGACATGCATCGTTGACACCAGTGATTGACACGACTACGACATATTGTCTCTTTGTCTTCTAGTCATATGTAACAGTTGAATTTTTGAACCATCCCAACTTCTTGTAACTGAATGTAATGAGAAAAAAACCCAGTGTTCTCAACACTCTATATAAACATGTACACTATTGTAATATACAAGCAGAGTATTGAGCATAATACAACAGTAATGAAGTAACGGATATTGGTTTGAATTCTTACATTTGGTGTGTGTGTGTATATGTTTTTGTGTGTGTAGTGTATTTCTTCCTTTTCTTATTCTTAATATGCTTCAACCATAACAATACTTGATTCATTCAATCGAGCTATTGTCCTCGTCGTGTGTCTGGGAACCTTGATCATTGGTATCAGATCAAATTCAGAGCTCGTTTGTGCTTAAGTCGTGGATAGACTCTTCTATTGAGTTTACTTGACTTATTCATGTTCAAACATGCTCACAAAATTATAAATCCAAGAAGACACTACCTTTGACTTCAGAGAATCCACCTACTCGCACCACTAGATCAAAGATGTCCAAAGAAATAGACAATAGACATGCAACTGATGAGATAGAGAAAATCATAGAGAAAGCAATAGCTGAAAAATGAACCGAAAGTTTTTCCTAGTTCAAATATATTCTCATGCGATTCACCTCAACCTCAGGAGGAGCCTCTATGAGATCCAACTCTGACAAAATCAGTCCATTCAAAGTGAAAATGAATTTGGACATATCGATCTTGACGACAAGATTGACGTGGAATCCGTGGAAAATTGGGTAAAACAACTGGAATAATATTAATTTGTGAATCAAATCTTAGAAGCTGAAAATAACACCATTGCATCCTTAAATATGCCAACCTCTATGCACTGTTGGTGGGAGAATCTATCGACAAACATGGATAAAGATGAAGATCCCATAAATATGTGGGAGAAATTTGTTGAGTATGTCCAGAAGGATTTATACCTACCTAAGTACATTTAACATCAGTATAAGAAGTGGTAACTTCAATGTCCCTTTTTTAAATTTTTACCAAAATGCCCAATTTTCCAATTTTTTCACAATTTTGGCTCTTGACTAGTTTTAGTGTCTTTGTCTCCAAATCAGCCCAATTGCTTCCAACTATTCAGATAAGGTGTATGAATGATATAATAACTTAATTATTATTTTCAAGGATTTATTATGGCCCTCCAAACACTTCTGCAAGTCTGTACTAATTTCTAAACAAGATAGAGGATTTTATTGGCAATTTTGGGATCAAATCCCCCCAGATAATTGGTAGAAATGGCTTCCCATATGTGCATAAATACACTCAAATTATGAAATTAAAGTAGGTTATGTGTATAATAAATTATTAGAGACTCATATGCATAACCAATCGACCTCCCATGGCTGTTATCACTTCTTTCAATCAGATATAAAAAACTAGTTTTGGACCCTTGGGGAAATGAGGTGTAGTTTGCTCCAATGGTTATGTAATTCGACCCAATGGCCACAAATTCTCAGTTAATGAACATGAAACACATAATTTTATTTAATTACATTCTATCAAGTCATAAATCATCAATATTTTACACATCCATTCGAATTCATCAAGATTACAAGAGTTTACAACAAGGTAGTGGGGAAATGGCATTGTTTCTTCATTATTGAGCAATAATACATGATATTTATTGGAATTATACCTAATATATTTATGAACTTAAATAATAGATCATTTACATCAGAATACAAAATACTGGAGCAATAGAATCTCCCTCAAATAGATGAATATCTCACCAAGTGCGCCTCACTCCATGGAGCTGAAATATGGTGAGAAAACTTGAGATGAAAGGAAGAACAAGCTGAAATTTGATGTGTACACAAAATTATATAGCTTGAACCTATAAATAAGACTCCATTTAATCTCATTTAAATACTTGAGTGTCCTCTCCCAACACCAACTAGGATGGGAATCTTTCACCCTCAAAATTGGCTAAGGCATGAACTAGTCATCCACTAGCTCTCTCTCTTCACAACAAGAAATTTCACAAATGTTCAAAATAAAATTCTATTGGTTGATTCCTATATTTATTAAACTTACTTAGCCTTCTAACTTTCCCAATCCATCCACAAAATCATTCCAAGTCGAATTAGGGTGTGTGCTCGTGAATTGACGCGTGTCCCCTCTTTCCTAGCCTTCCACCTTCCCGAAATTTGAGTAGGATCCCATTGAGCTTCCCAAACTCACGTGAGAGCTCTATTGGATGGTATATTTTGACCTGAAATGTCATATATGTCATATTTCAGCCTTCATATCTGACTTGTGTCATAATTGTCATAGAATCTCCATCATTGGTGTCATAGATGTCATAAATGTAAGGGGAATCTAGCTAAGTGTCCATGAAACTCCCATTTGGATTTTCTTCTCCCCATGTAAGTTAAAATTCATCCCAAATTAGACACATGAAGTATATGGACAAGTATATTAACCTTATAATCCATCCAAAAACATTAGGCTTCCCATAGATTCAAGATTTCAAGAGGAGGATGCCATTTAACATAGGAATTCTAGCTTGAGTGGGCCTCATGGTCTCAATGTGTCTCCATTATCCATAGCCATTTCATTTTCCACTTGAATTAATTTAATTAACTACATTAAATAAATATTTATTCCTTCTAATTTCTAAACACCATTTATTAGCCCCCTTATTAACTTTCCAATGTTTCCACCCAACCTATGGAACTAGTAGGATTGATGGAATTTTCCTGCTATGAAATTAATGAAAATGGGGTCATTACAGTCCTCCCCACACAATATTTCTTGTCCTCAAGAAATTTCAGATTTGGATGCTTCAAAATATTCTCCTCTTCCCATGTGGCATCTTCACTTGGTAGATCCTTCCACTGCACCAAGTATTCTTTGATTGTTTTGCTCCTCAATGTTCTCTCCCTTGTCTTCAAAACCTTTTCCAAAATAAGCGTGAGTTTTCCTTCATCATCCAAAGGAGGTATTGTATATAGAATGATAAATTTCTGACCACTAGCTTTCTTGAGACAATAAACATGAAATACATTATGAATTTTACTCCCTTCCGGAAGTTCCAACTCATATGCTACTTCTCCAATCTTCTGGATTACCTTGTAGGGCCCAAAGTATCTTGGATTTATCTTTTATGCTCCATTACTTTTGAGATATGTTTGTTTGTATGGCTGCAACCTTAAATACACTAAATCATCAACCTGAAAGTTCCTTTCCTGTCTATGTTTATCTGCATATTGTTTTTGTTGATTTTGGGCAACCTGCAAATTGTCTTTTAAAAGATTTAAACTTCCTTGGCTTTCTTCCACCCAATATTTAGATTTTGGAGCTCTAATATCACCAAATATCATATCATCAAATTTAAGTGCATCATAACCGTATAATGCTCTGAAAGGAGACATCCCTATTGACATGTGAAAGGTGGTGTTGTAACAAAACTCACCCAAGTGTAGCCATTTTGTCCAAGCATTTTGTTGTTCTCCCACACAGTTTCAGAGGTACCCTTATAACCATTTATTCACCCTCTATGTTTTTCCATTAGTTTGGGGATGGTAGATTTTACTTGGAGTCAACTGAATGCCCACCAATCTAAAAATTTCTTGCCAAAAATCACTCATGAATATACCATCTATATCACTCACAATGCTCTTGGGGAGCCCATGCAATCTGAAGATTTATTTGAGAAAAAGATCAGCCACTTGCACAGCACTAAAATAGGATGTAACAAAAAATAAATGAGAAAACTTAGTCAATCTATCCACTACCACGTATATGCAATCTTTTCCCAAAGTTTTGGGCAAACAAGTGATAAAATCCATTGATATATTGTCCCATTTTTGCTCTGGAATGGGAAATGGTTGTAATAAACCAGCTGGGTATGTGAGTTCTGATTTGTTTTGCTGACATACCTTAAATTCATTCACATAATTCTGAATATCTTCCTTCATCCCCTTCCAATAGAACCTTTTCCTTAGTTGCCTATAGGTTTTGAAGATCCCTAGATGGCCTGCTAGTGGGGAATCATGTGCTTCCTACAAAACTTTGTACTTAAGCTCTGAATCTCAAACCAAATAAATTCTTCCCTTATAATATATCATCCCATTCAAAATTATGTAGTTATAATCTCCCATTATTCCATCTAATACATCACAAGCAAACTTATCTTTGACATATTCAACTAGTAGCATGTCTTTCCAATTTTTGGCAATGTCCATGAGAGAAAAAGAAGGTTTTCGAGATAATGCATCTGATACAATGTTATTCTTTCCTTTCACATATTCAATATCAAAATCATAAGCTTGGATATTTATTACCCACTTTTGTTTCCTTTCATTTATATCATTTTGGGTAAGGAAATGTCTTAGACTATTGTGGTCAGTTTTCACCACAAACTTGTAGCCCACCAAGTATTGTCGGAATTTGTCCAAGGCATGCATTATGGCCAACATGTCTTTGTCATATATGGAGTAAATATTTTCATGAGGCTGAAACTTTCTTCTCTCAAATTATATAGGGTTTTGGCCTTTCTTTAGGGCAGCCCCTATTCCTCCACCTGAGGCATCACATACAACAACAAAAGGCTTAGAAAAATCAGGTAATGCAAGTATGGGACAACTACTCATTACCTATTTAAATTTTTTGAAGGCCTTTCCATCCTCTTCATTCCACTTGAAAGCATCCTTGTTAGTCAAATAAGTGAGTGTAGAAGTCAACTTGGAGAACCCTTTCACAAACTTCCTATAGTATGTACATATTCCAATGAAGCCTCTTACTTCTATGATGTTTTTTGGTGATGGCCATTCTAAGATAGCCCTGATATTTTCCATGTTCACTTTCACTCCATATTTCCCAATAATGTGCCCAATATATAATAGTTCTTTCATTCCAAATTCACATTTAGACATCTTAGTATACAAAGACTGTTCTTGCAAAGTTTTCAACACAATCTCTAGGTGTTGCTTGTATTTCACTCCAACAAGTAAGAGTTATCTCCAACCCATACCATTTGGAAAGAGAATTCCGGGATCCAATTTTATTGTATGCATTATTCCAAAAATCATGAGTACATAATATATGTCATCAAATTACATAACAACATAATAAAAAAGTACATCAAGGAGGTCCCTCATCAAAAAGTCATGAAAGTGCTTATACCTCCAAGTAAGTATACCACCATTTTCCAAGTGCATACAAGCTGCTTCAAGTGACCAATAAAACTTTCTCCAATGACATAGGTGAGGATCCCGTGTAATTATTCTCCAAAAGGATGTCATATGCATCAAAATATTCAGCCATTTCTTCTTTCATCCAAGAGGTGAATGAATAATCTCCACTAAAATCTGAACCAAATAATGAGCAAGAGAAACAAGAAGACTTCAAATGACTCAAAGAAGTCTCACCCATACATCCATGAATGAGAGGTTCATAAATATATAACAAAGTATGTGGCTGGAAACAAAAATTTTCTCCAATCATAAATCTATTCACCCCATTGTTGGATGAAGTTCCTCCAACAGTCTTCAAGTGACTCAAATGCATATAATAGGTGCATCCATGTAGATGTGCATCATCATAAAGTAACAAAGGATGCTGATGAAAATGTGAATAAGAGTTTGCTCCAACCATGTCATCATATAAATTAAATATAGGAGTTCCATACTCCTCCTTTGGAACCATAAAAAGGAACCCTTTAACCCATAATTCATTGAGACTAATGCTGCAAATCATGGAATTGTAGGATGTAGGAGAATGAACTAACTCACCCAAATGATCAAAAATTTCATAAGTTTCATCATGGGAAGGATCCATATGGGTATTATCATGCATATCCTTCAAAAGTGTGAAACCTTTTTCATATATTGGTTCCAATGTAGAGGAATCATGCTCTTCTTTAAAAAAATGCCTAACCTTCATCAAGAGACAATTCAAGTTCCTCTTCCACAACATAAGTGTTTGGATCTCTTCAAGTTCATATTCAGTATTTTCAATAGAAACTTCTTCATACTCATGTGATGTCTCTTGATATTTTTTAGAGTCACTTTGGAGTGAATTTCTATCCTCTTCATGTACTACTTCTACTTCACCTATTTCAGAACTAGGTGGTTCATGGGTCTCCTCCTTTTGCTCCTTCAAGCAAGCTCATGCATTTTTCCCCTTGGTTTTCTTAAAATAAATATATTTTTCCCAAATTTGGATAGCCAACAATTCAAATATTTTCATAATATTCTTGGTCATGTCTTCAAAGATAGGTTCCATGAATTTCATATGCTCCTCGGCATCATATGAGGTTCCCTTTTCATCCCTAGTCATAGTTTCTCTTCAACAAAAGAAATTTTGGGTTTCAATATATAATGGTGGTCCCTGAATTATTGTGCTCATAAATATTATACCAAATCAGGTGCCAATATAATGCTTTAATACCACTTGTAATGTCCATTTTTTAAATTTTTACCAAAATGCCCAATTTTCCAATTTTTTCACAAATTTGGCTCTTGACTAGTTTTAGTGTCTTGGTCTCCAAATCAGCCCAATTGCTTCCAAATATTCAAAGAAGGTGTATGAATTATATAATAACTTAATTATTATTTTCAGGGATGTATTAGTTCCCTCCAAACACTTCTTCAAGGTCTGTACTAAATTCTTAACAAGATAGAGGATTTTATTGGCAATTTTGGGCTCAAATCCCTCCCAGGTAATTGGTAGAAATGGCTTCCAAAATATGCAGAAAACCACTATAATTATGAAATTGAATAATGGGATGTGTATAATACATTATCAGATACTCATATTCATAACCAATATACCTCCCATTGCTGTTATCATTTCCTTCAATCAGAT
Organism: Pseudotsuga menziesii; assembly: GCA_001517045.1. Classification (NCBI taxonomy): domain Eukaryota; kingdom Viridiplantae; phylum Streptophyta; class Pinopsida; order Pinales; family Pinaceae; genus Pseudotsuga; species Pseudotsuga menziesii. Next base: position 55,350 of record LPNX010731743.1, on the reverse strand, counting down.
ATAAAAAACTAGTTTTGGACCCTTAGGGAAATGAGGTGTAGTTTGCTCCAATGGTTATGGAATTCGACCCAATGGCCAAAAATTCTCTGTTATTGAACATGAAACCCTTAATTTTATTTAATTACATTCCATTCATTCATAAATCATCAATATTTTACACATCCATTTTAATTCATCAAGATTACAAGAGTTTACAACAAGGTAGTGGGGAAATGGCATTGTTTCTTCATTACTGAGCAATAACACATGATATTTCTCGGCCTTTCAACCTGAGAGATTTATGAAATTAAATAAAATATAATTTGCATCAGAATTCAAAATACCGGAGCAAGATAATCTCCCTCAAATAGATGAATAGCTCACCAAGTGCGCCTCACTCCATGGAGCTGAAATATGGTGAGAAAAATTGAGATTAAAGGAAGAACAAGCTGAAATTTGATCTGTCCAAGAGATTTTGTAGCTTGAAACTGTAACTAAGAATACATTTAATTTCCTTGAAATACCTGATTTTCCTCTCCCAACACCAACTAGGATGGGAATCTTTCACCCTCGAAATTGGCTAAGGCGTGAACTAGTCATCCACTAGCTCTCTCTCTTCACAACAAGAAATTTTTCAAATGATCAAAAGGAAATTATATTGGTTGATTCCCATGTTTTTTAAACTTCCTTAGCCTTCTAAGGTTCATCATCCATCCACAAACTCAATCCAATTCGAATTAGGGTGTGTGCTCATGAATTGACATGTGTCCCCTCTTTCCTATCCTTCCACCTTCCCCAAATTTGAGTAGGAGCCGATTGAGCTTCCCAAAATCACATAAGAGATATATGGATAGTATATTTCGACCTGAAATTTAATATATGTCATATTTCAGCCTTTATATCTGACTTGCTTCCTAACTATCATAGAATCTCCGTCATTGGAGTCATAGATGTCATAAATGTAAGGGGAATATAGCCAAGTGTCCATGAAACTCCCATTGGGCTCTTCCTCTCCCCATGTAAGTTAAAATTCATCCCAAATTCAAACTATGAAGTATATGGACAATTATATTAACCTTAGAATCCATCCAAAAACATTAAGCTTCCCATAGATTCGAGATTGCAAGAGGGGGATTCCATTTAACATAGGAATTCTAGCTTGAGTGGGCCCCATAGTCTCCATGTGTCTCCATTCTCCATAGCCATTTCATTTTTCACTTGCATTCATTTAATTAACTCCATTAAATAAATATTTATTCCTTCTAATGTCTAAATACCATTTATTAGCTCCCTTATTAACTTTCCAATGTTTCTTCCCAACCTAGGGAACTAGTAGGATTGATGGAATTTTCCTGCTATGCAATTATTTAAAATGGGGAAATTACAGTAACAACTAAGGAAATGGAAAGACTAGTCCATGAAAAGTTACACCGACGAGTTCTATCGACTCATGGAAATACTTGGCGTTCAATAAGAAGATAAATTTCTTGTTTTGAAGTACGACAGTCGATTGTCCCCATACATTCATTAAGAGATGGAGTTTTTGACTGTCAGTATGCTTGTGGATTCCTTCCACTGCGCTAGTAAGCTTGAAGCTAAAAAGAAATGAAAATCACATTTCACAACCAAGACGACAGGTCAACATGCAACAAGAAGTCACCAGCTGATTCCGACAAGTCAAGACACCCTTCTCAGCCGACCCTGCCAAAGCAAGATCATGGAAAAAAGAACTCTCAAAAATAGAAAATGGACTGTAGAAAAAAAAACCCTACCTAGAAATTGTGTGACTACCACAATTCATCATGGAATGGTACATTTGAATGCAATTCTCAGAAGGCATTTTTGGAAAAAATTTCGACCTCCAGCTTGTTCGACATAACCCTAGTATAATTTAACCTAGATGCATAAACCATTTTGACATGGGCATCGACCACTCCGACAGCCTCGACCATCACCAACAAGGAGGAACGAGAGTGCATGTTCCATGCATAGATATGGGATTAAAACATTCCATTTCATTTCATTATGGATAGTAGTATCCAAAATAACTTTGTTTCTGAATATATCGTGAAGAAACTAGGTCTTGTCACCACTCCACATCCTTAGTCTTATAATATTGATTGGATGAAGGATGGAAATGAACTAAGGATCACCCTACAATTCAAACTCGCTTGCTTCATTTATCCTTTTGAAGATGAAGTACTATGTGATGTGCACTGCTTTCTGTAGCCAACACCTAGTTTGGGAAACCTTACTTATGGGATTGACATGGAAGTTATAAGTTAGGGCCTCAGAAGGTGATTCTCAAAATATAGAACCAATGGTATGGCATACCAAAACGATGACCTACATCAACGGGTTGCAATTGTATCTACCAAAAAGACAAATAAGCTCATAAATCATTCTCATAGATTCACATTGATTTTAATTAAGCCTCATCATTCCAGGAGGACTGTAAAAACTAGTCAACTCACCAACTAGTGCAGCTCCCGACAACAACAATAGATTGATAATATTCTTGATGAATACCCAAACATATTTCAATATCCAGATAGAGTACCTATACATTTTCAGGTAAAACAATCCATTGAACTTGTTTCTGGTTCTTCATTACCTAACGCATATGTTTACAGAAGATCCATTATTGACAATGAAGATATTCACAAATAGATTCAAGATTTGATCAAAAAAGTTCACATTCAACCCAACTCCTCTACTTATGGAATTCCAATCATCCTCGTTCCAAAGAAATATGGGACTTGGACCATGTGCATCAAATATTGGGATCTCAACAAAATTTTGGTAAAGAACATATACCATATTCCAAAGATAAATGAACTCATCGACTGTCTGAAAGGTGCTAAATTATTTAATAAGCTTGACCTCAAGTCGGGATATCATCAAATTCTAATCGAGCCCGCCGATGTATGGAAACTACTTTCAAAACCATGGAAGGATTGTTTGAATGGTTAGTCATGCCTTTCAACTAAACCAATGCACCTGCAACCTTCATGCAATATACATATGACATTATTCGACCTTTCATCGACAAGTGTTTTATTGTCCACCTAGATGATATCTTGATTTTTAGTCAATCATGGGAAGAACATGTCTCACATTTTTTACAAGACCTCTACACTCTTTGACAACATTGCTCTATATAAACATGGATAAATGCTCATTTGCGATGAACAAAATCAATTATTTTAGGTATGTAATAAACTCTACAAGAATTCACATCGATCCAAACAAGTTACTAATCCTCAAATATTGGCCTATTCCTCAAAACATTCATGAACTAAGAGTTTTTCTTGGTTTGGTGAATTTTTATCGATGATTCATACTTGGCTTCAGCCACATACCCTGACCTTTGAATCAGCTCACTAAGGGAAATGGGAAAACTATCTTCAGATGGAAATCAACACAGTAACAAGCTTTTAAGCAGCTTAAACACGAGCTTTGTTCTGCACCAGTACTTGTGTTTGCCAATTTGCATCAGCCTTTAGAGAATGGAACAGACGCATCAGACTATGATTTAGGTGCAGTGATCACTTAGTCTGGTCACTCAGCCGCTTTTCATTCTGAAAATTTCAATGAAACAGTCAGAAGGTATTCAACATATGAAAAGGAACTGTGTGCCATTGTGCAAGACCTTAAGAAATAAAGACATTACATTCCGGGGAAGGAGAAATTCATTCTTACCGGCCACAAGACCTTATAGTTCATCCCATCCCAGTCGAAGTTACAAACAACTAGACAACTCAAGTGGATTAATTACCTGCATAAATTTCAGTTGGTAATTAAGTATCAGAAAGGAAAAGTGAATTCCATAGTTCATTGTCTAAAATACGACAACCCGTTATTCTATTTTTTATAGTGATGAGTATACAGGGATATGACACCACTATGTGGACTCAATTGTATTTGGTATATTGTAACTTTTCTGCAATTCATCGACAACTTCGAACCTGGCCCGTCGTCCACTACCGACTACTTCCTGAAAGATACCTTTCTATACTAGCTAGGAAAACTTTTTGTACCAATAGGTGAGCACCAACAAAAGCTCATTTGGCATGCACACTACAACAATCCTACATGAAATTTTGGAGTAGAAAAGACCCTTATTATCCTCCAAATGTATTTTTATCATCCTTCACTTAAATTTAATGCCAATCGCTACATTCGATCATGCATTGTTTGTTCCATTGCCAAATCGTCAAATCGACGATAAGGATTTTACTCACCTTTGTCAGTTCTTAGTCAACCATGGGAATCTATTTCTATGGAATACTTGATGGGATGTCCTACTACTAATCATCAACATGATGCAATCTTAGTAGTGGTGGACATATTTTCCAAGAAGGGTAAGACATCACAACATACTTCTCAAGTATTCTTCGAACATGTTTGGAAACATTATGGCCTACCGCAGACCATCATTTCCAATAGAGATGCCATATTTTTTAGCATCTTTTGGAAGACTCTCTGGAAACATATCGACATGAAATTTATTTTTTCAACAACTTTCCATTCTCATACAGATGGATAAACGAAAGTTGTGAATCGCTTGGAAGTACAATTTCTTCGCATGTACAACCACAAGCATCATGGGACATGGGATGAAATTCTCCCAAATATAAAACATAATTACAATAATGCTCAACAAAACTCCTTGAGAAAGACTCCATTCGATATATGTTATGGATTTCAACCCTTAGTGCCTATCAACTTGATCAGCTCATCAACATAGTCGAACGACACCAACTTTGACCTACGAAATGTTGAAAAAGAATTGAAGTTTCGATACCAAATTTACAACATCTAGAAATAAGCACATGAAATGTTGCAACAAGTTAATATGAAAGCTAAGTCCAAACACGATAAGCATCATGCTTCTCATTCATTTCAAATTGGGGATTAGGTTTGGTTGTATCTCAAGAAGGAACGCTTCACTGGTCCATACAGAAAGATGAAACCTTCGTGATATGGTTCGTACAATATTTTTAAGTAGATTGGAAAAAATTCTTTTTAGCTCGACATTCCTTCATGCTTGGGTCTACATATAGTATTTAATGTGGATCTACTTTGACCATACGATACACCACTGTTGGAGCATAATGAATTGCAGAAAATAGAACCCGGAGACATCCATCCAAATTTTCATGAGCCTCTTCCTTGCAACATCATTGTGGGATGACGCATACGCCATACAAAGACAAACGCAATTCCCTTGTTTCAGGTGGATAAAATTGGGCCTCTCCCAACACAAGGAAAGTGGTACTCTTCTACTGACCTTTCCAATAAGTTTCCTCATCTATATTAACAAACAATGGGGACATTGTTTCTTAAGGAAAGAGGAATGATCCACCCAACAATTTCCATTTTTTGTCGACTCCGACAAGTTCAACATCAACTTCGACAAGTCTGAACCTTGAAAAAACCTCTATAGGTTCAGCACCTCGACATGCATCATAGACACCAACGATCGGCATGACTATGCCATATTTTCTCTCTTTCTTCCACTCTTCTATAATGGTTGAAATTCCGAACCATTCAAACTTCTTGTAACTAAATGTAATGGGAAGACAAACCAATCATTCTCAACACTCTATACAAACATGTGTACTAATGTAATGTATAAGCATAGTATTGAGCATAATATAATAGTAATGAAGTATTAAATATTGGTTTGAATTCTTGCATTCTATATGTTTGTGTAATGTATTTCCTTCTTTTCTTATTCTTAATATGCTTCCTCCATAACAATACTCGATTCATTCAATCGAACTATTGTCCCTATCGTGCACCTGGGAACCCAGATCAATTGAACTTTATCCTTTTCCTTCTTGATTTGCAGAATTAATTTATGATCATGATCTCTTAAACAAGATAGCTATTGGAGGGCTTGCAGGCGCACATGATGGAGGCATGCAAAAAAGAGATGGCTGGTAGAAGTGGAGAGGAACGCATTCAAGCGCAAGAGTGAGAGGGGGTTGGAGGGAATGGTGGGTGGTAGTTGGGATGCAAGGATGGAGTGGGAAGTGTGGGGGGAAAACACGAGTGGGGAGTGAGGGAGATGGTGGGGAGCTGTAGTGGACAGGGGGATTGTGGAGGAGGGTAGGTGATCTAGGTCATGCCCAGGTGCATGTTGGGGACAACAGTCGACTAAATGAGTCGAGTATTGTTATGATAGAAGCATATAAGAAAAAAAATTAAAGAAGGAAATACACTTAGGTTGACAGAAAGTACACATATAGACAATATGCAAGAATTCAAACCAATTTATTACTTCTTCTCCATGAAAGATGGAGGAATCAGAATACTGTATATTACATTAGTGTACATGCTTATATAGGATGTTGAGATGCTTGGGTGACTACCCGTTACATTAAGTTACAAAATAAGTTATAATGGTTGAGAAGTTCAACCATCGCAGACGACTAGAAGACAAAGACATTTTGTCAATGTTCGACAGTCATGCAAAACCTATTGAGGTCAGTTGTGTCGAGGTTCGGACTTGTCAAAGTCGATGTGGAACCTGTCGAAGGTGGAACCTGTCGAAGTAGTGAGAGTAGTCAAACTAGTTGAGGTGATAGACTTTGTCGAAGCTTGAAAACCTGCCAACTACTGGTTGGATCATTCCTCCTTCCTTAAGAAACAATGGTCTCCATTGTGCATTCATTCAAGTGATGAAACTTGTTGGCTACTTAAGTAGCAGAGTACCATTTTCCTTGCACGGGGATTTGTCCATATTTAGCCACTTGAAACCTGGGAATGGAGTTCCTCTTTTCATGGCGTATGCATCGTCCCACAATGGTGTCACAAAGGAGAGGTTCCTAAAAATATGGATGGATATCTTCGGGTTCTGTTGTATGCAAGTCATTTTGTTCCAACAATGGTGCATGTTATGGTTGAAGTAGATCTACATTGAATACCGGATGTAGGCCAAGACATAGTGGAATGTCCAGCTGAAAATTGTTTTCTCCAATATGTTTAAGTATACTATATGGAACATATCGCAAAGGTTTCATCTTTTTGTATGGACCAGTGAAGCGATCCTTCTTTAGATGTAACCAGACCCAATCCCCAATTTGGAATGAATGAGGAATATAATGCTTGTCGTGTCGAGCCTTGGATTTTGCATTACCTCGTTGCAACATTTCCTGTGCTTGCTTCTAGATGTTGTAGATTTTATCTCTAAACTTCAATGATTTATCCACTTCTCATCCTTCGAGGTCGGTATCATTCGACTATGTCGAGGAGCAGATTAAGTTGATAGGTGTTGAGGGTTGAAATACGTAACAAATATCAAATGGACTCTTTCCCATAGAGATGTGTTGAGCCTTATTGTAGCTATGTTGTATATATGGAATGTTTTCACCCCATGTTTGACTATGATTATGGCTATACATGTTAAGCAATTGTACAACTAAGCAATTTACAATTTTCGTCTATCCGTCTGTATGCGGATGGAAGGATGTCGACAAAGAGAATCTCATGTAGAGCCGTTTCCAGAGAGTTTGTCAAAAAGTACTCACAAATATAGCATCTGTGTCAGAAATAATGGTTGTTGGGAGGCCATAATGTTTCCACATATGTTCAAAGAAGAGCTAAGCAGTCTGTTGTGCTATTGTAGTCTTCTTGCATGGTATGAGCATAGCCATCTTGGAAAATATGTTGACTACTACTAAGATCGTATCATGATGATGTTTGGTAGTAGGATATCACGTAAATTAGTCCATAGAAATATATTCCCATGGTTGACTAGGAACTGGAAGGGGTGTGTACAGTCCTTGTCGTCAATTCAGAGGTTTAGCAATGGCACAAAATAAGCACGATCGAATGCATTTGTTGACATCATATTTAAGTGAAGGCCAGTAAAAATACTTTTGGAGAATAACAAGTGTTTTTGTGACTCCAAAATTTCCTGCAGTCTTTATGTAGTGTGTGTCCCAAATGAGCTTATGTTGGTGCTCATCGGTCGGTACACAAATTTTTCCAAGATTTTATAGAAAGGTGTCTTTCAAGAAGTAGTCAGTAGTAGACAGTGTGTTGTTTTGAAGATGTCGATAAATTACAGAGAAGTCGCAGTCTACTCAATACATTTGCAGCCAAGTAATGGTGTCACAACCCTGCATACTCATCACTGTAGACAGTAGAGTAATGGGTGGTCTACTCATACAATCGGTTGTGGCATTGGCTTTTCCTTTTCTATACTTAATTATAAACTCAAATTGTTGTGGGTAATTAATCCACTTGCATTTTTGAGTTGTTTATGGTTTCGACTTAAATGGAGCAAACTACAAAGGTTTATGGTCAATGAGGATGACTATTTCCTTACCAAGAATGTAGTGTCTCCATTGCTTAAGAGCTTGCACAATGGCATACAATTTTTTTTCATATGTTGAATATATTCTAACAGTGTCGTTGCAAATATCGAAGTGAAATGAGACTGGGTGACCTGACTGAATGACCACTGCACCGAGAGCATTGTCTGATGCATCCATCTCAATCTCAAAGGTTTGATGCAAATCAGGTAACACAACTATTGTTGTAGTACAAAGCTTGTTTTTGAGTTGTTCAAAATCTTGTTGTTGTGTTGGTGTCCATTTGAAGATAGTTTTCCCAATTCATTTCGTCAACTAATTCAAAGACCATGCAATGTGGATGAAGCCAAGTATGAATCGTTAATAGAAATTCGCCAAACCAAGAAAACTTCTTAGTTCATGAATGTTTTGAGGAATGGTGTAATGAACATAAAATAATAATTAAATAACTATTATATAATTAATAATAACTATTAAATATAAATATTAATTATTAATATTAATACATATTGATATTAATAATTAATAATTAATAAATAATAAATAGTTATTAGTAAACAATTCTAAAATGATGCATCCTTTCATGGATAGTATCCAAAGTGCCTTTACGATTAATATATATATGGCACTCACTTTGTAATCTATCATCATATCTATTCTATCATTAATTTATATATTATTATGGCTTATTTAATGTTCCAAGTCTTTTGGTAATATTATTTATGTAAGCGAATAATTATTCGCTTCAAATGGGCCACTCTTTGAGGATCTCTACTTTTTCTAGGTCGACATCAATGCTTGCAGAGTCAATTACATACCCCAAATATTTGGTGCTGTTATCGTAAATGAGCATTTTTCCATGTTCTGATATAGTCGATGTTGTTGGAGGGTGTCTAAGACTTGTCAAAGATGTTTGACATGGTCTTCCCATGATCAACTGAAAATCAAGATATCGTCGAGATAGACAAAGACAAACTTACCGATGAATGGTCATATAAGGTCATCCATATATCTCATGAAGGTGGCAGGTGCATTGGTTAGGCTGAAATTCATGACTAACCATTCAAACAATCCTTCCTTGGTATTGAAAGTCATTTTCCATACATTGGTGGACTCGATTGGAATCTGTTGGTATCTTGACTTGAGGTTGAGTTTCATAAAGAACTTAGCACCTTTTATATTGTCAATGAGTTCATCAATCCATGGAAGAGGGTATCTATTCTTTACCGAAATCTTGTTCAGAGCCCGATAGTCAATGCAATTGCACCAAGTCCCATCTTTCTTTGGAACTAAGATGATTGGACTTCCACAAGGAGAGGATATGCGGAGGATATAACCCATGTCAATCAATTCCTGGATTTGCGTGCGAATCTCTTCATTTTCAAGAATGGATCTTCTATAAACAGATGCTTTAGGTAGTGAAGCACGAGGAACAATTTCAATGGATTGTTTTACCTAACAATGCAGAGGTAATACGTTTGGTGCTTGAAATACGTTCTAGTATTCCTCAAGAATGTGATCGATCTATTGTTGTGGTCAGGAGCTTATCTAGTCGGTGAGTCAATATGTTGTTGCAGTCTTCTTGGAATGTTGAGGATCTATCATGGTTAATGTGAACTTTTGAGCATGATTGATAAGCTTCTTTGTATTTTTGGTAGATATAATACAATCGTTTATGTAGGTTGTCACTTTGGTATGCCATACCATTGATTCCAGATTTTGACAATCACCTTATGAGGTTCTTATTTATATGTACCATTTGGATCCCATAAGTAAGGTTTTATGAACATGACGTTGGCTACAGAAAGTGGCGCCACGCCATAGAGTACTTCATCTTCAAAAGGCTTAATGAAGTAGGAGAGTATGCGTTGGCGTGTGATTCTTAGTTCCTGTCCATCCTTCATCCAACTGATATTGTAAGGCTAAGGATATGGAGTGGTGACAAGACCTAATTTCTTCACAAGATATTGAGAAACGAATTTCTTCTAGCTACCATTATCCACAATCAGATGTAATGGATTTTTCTGAACCCATATCCATGTATGGAATAGGTGCTCTTGTTCCTCCTCATCGACGATAGTCAAGGATGTTAGAGTGGTTGAGGTTGAAGCCAAGAGGGTTGATGCATTTAGATCACATTCTAGCAGGGTTCTGTTGGACAAGTTGGATGTCTACAAATTCTCCAAAAATATCTTTCAAGATTTGCATTCTAGCGTATCATGCCATGATGAAATGTGATAATCACACCATTTCTCGGTAGGAACTTGTTTACTACGATCCCTCTTATCGTTCTGAAAGTTCTTCTTTTGATGATCAGGATTTGGCGGAGTCTGTTGAGAAGCGTTCTTGCACTTGTCAGAGTTGGCTGGTGACTTCTTATCAAATCTTCGACGTGTTGGCTTGTTTGTGAAATGCTCTTTCCATTTTTATTTAGCTTCAATCTTGATGGCGTAAGGAAATGCATCTGCAAGCATACTGACAGTGAGAAAATCCATCTCTTGCTGACTGTATGGGGATAAATCATTGACGTAATTCAGGACAAGCAATTTCTCTTCTTCTTGGACACCAAGTCTAACCATGAGTCGATAAAACGCATTGGTGTAACTCTGTACAAACCGGTCTTTCCATTGCTTTAGTTGCTGCCACTTCTTATACTATTTTTCAAGATACTTGGGCAGGTAGAACTCCTTTTGGACATATTCAACAAATTTTACCCATGTGTCTATGGGGTCACCTTCTTTTTCCATATTTTTCAATCATATTCTCCCATCAATAATGTACGGAGGTTGACATCTTCAAGGATGCAATCATGATCTTTTCTGCTTCGAAGAATTGATTCATTGAGTAGTAATATTCCAGCCCAATTGTCGACAGATTCCATGTCAATATTTCCTTCAAGATTTGGTATGTCCATATTCATTTACAATTTAAAGGGGCTTATTTTATCGAAGTGAGGTCGCATCGAAGATTCCTCGGATATCGAAGCGAGTCGCATCAGAATCTCATTGAACTGGGAGAACATTTTGGTCTCGTAGTGAGCCAGTGCTTTTTTTATAAGTTGTTATGTCTTGTTAGTTGCATGTCTATTTTCTACTTCTTCAGCCATCCTTTCTAAAGTCAAAGAAAGTGTCTACTTGTTTTGTTGAGTTTGCGAGCGTGTTTGAATAGGCACAAGTTAAATACTTTGATGAAAGTGTTGATGTAACTTAAGCTCTAAACAAGATCAAGCTCTAATACCAATGATCCAAGTCGTGCCAAGGTGCACGCTAGGGACAACAGTCGACTGAATGAGTTGAGTAATGTTATGGCAGAAGCATATAAGAAAAAAAATTAAATCAAGAAATACACTTAGGTTGACAAAAAGTACACGTACATACAATAAGCAAGAATTCGAACCAATTTATTACTTCGTATCCATGAAAGATGGAGGAATAAGAATACTATTTATTACATTAGTGTACATGCTTATGTAGGATGCTAAGATGCTTGGGTGACTACCCATTACGTTCAGTTACAAAATAATTTATATCAGTTCAGAAGTTTAACCATCGCAAATGACTGGAAGAATGAGACATTCTGTCAATGTTTGACAGTTGTGTGAAACCTGTCGAGGTCGGTTGTGTCAAGGTTCGTACTTGTCAAAGCCGATGTGGAACCTGTCGAACTAGTCAGATTAATTGAAGTAGTCAAAGTGATAAACTTTTTCGAAGCTTGACAACCTACCAACTACTAGTTGGATCGATAGGGAGATGGTTGAGTGCAACATGGAGGAGGGATGAGGATTGCACATGGGTTAGAGGTGGTGATGAGACGGTGGAATGCATGGGGTTGTTGGAGCTAAAAGGAATGGGTGCATGTGGTGAATGAATGTAAATGATCAATGGGATGTGGATGTGGAGGGAGATGCGTGGGAGTGAAGAGAGCGATTGGACATGGAGAGGATGGGGGTGCAAGTATATTGGAGTGAAGCAAGAAAGAGGGAGCATAGGTTTGGGACTCGATGAATATTGGTGCAACCAATGGAGTAGCGGGAGAGAAGTTATGAAGAGTGCAGTGTGTGGAGCGACTGGAGAAGGGGGTGTGAATGGAGTTCTAATTTATTGGTAAAAAACATGAGGCATATCAAAGACCCAGTTTTTTGTTGATGTAATTGTAACTTCTGAAGATATTCTGATGTATATTACTAAATTGTATATTGTGGTACGCCCATCAGATATGTGTTTCCCTCCTTTCAGGATGTCATCATTATGTATGGTCACTTAGGTAAAACATCCATTGTAAGTTGGGGCAATATTCCCCAAGTTAAATAAAGGAAAATTGACTTTTTGTATTCCTTTGTAGGTCAGCCCCAAAGGTTAGCTGGACGACCTAGTTAGTTGAGTTAGTTACTCAATGAAATAATATCAATAGGGAGGTGCCCTCCTCATTTGTCACACACTCATTCACTCTCTCATGTGTGCATTAGGAGAGAGAATGAAGTGAGGATGAAGATAGAGAGTTGCTGAAGACATATTGTTATTGGGTTATTAATATTGTAATCTTGTCCTTGTGACAAAACTATTATGAGGAAGTTTGCAAGGTTTTATCCATTATAGTTCCCCAATGAAAAACTATGTGTCTTGTGTATCTTTGATGTATTTTTGTACTTGTTATTCTTTCAGATAAATATCCTAAGTAAATTAACTTAGAAAAATTAACATGGTATCAGATCCACTCTTAAAGAAGGCACTATGCAGCCGAACTACTGCTACAATGGAAGCTACTAAAGATTAGGGTTTCATGCCTAAAATCCCTAGAAGACAAAATATAGTCATCTTGGGACTTTCACTATAACTAGAGATTGGAGAAGGCTCGGGATATGAAACTTTTACAAGATGAATATGAAATATTTATGTACCTTGTGTGTGAGTTTCATCTGTATATTCACTATAGTTTAGGATATATGATTCCTCCAAACCAGGGTTCCATCTTCCTCCATAACACAGTCATAAATAGGTGACCTATGGAGAGCTGCTATATATCGGTCTAGGAAGGTCCAAATAAAATTTATCAAGATTTTACAAATAGGGAATGAAATTTAGTTTATGTGGTATAATTTTTATAACTCGAATGTGAAACAATGACACGAGGCAGTCTGTATAAGTTCATTATGTTGAACAATCCTAACCTTGGGAAACTTATCATAAGTCCCACTTGGTGAATACAATTCTACCATAACCTATGGGGTTGGAAAGAATATAGAACATGATACCTAAGGATGAATTTTAATAGATTTAGGAGTAGAAACTTCGGATATACAAAAAAAACAAGATTACATAATTCTGTAAAAGAAATCGAAGAAACTAGGGCTTCATGTTCTGGGCACTTCCCTCCACCGATCAGTTGAAAAATTAAGACCATAAAATTCTCCTTAGGAGGTCGCATATTTATATGGAAGAAGTTTCTCATTATGTGGAATTTCAATTTTAAATTGCGGGACATTGCAGGAAGGAACTAGGGCATCAAGTTTCGGAGGCTTCCTACCACAGCTTTCAAAAAAGGAGTACATTGGAAAACTCACCTTGAAGAGGCGCATCTTCCTGTCCAATCAGAAGTTTGAAATTTCAAGCTTGGAAAATTTGGGTTTTTCTCTGACAAACCCTATACTAGCCATCTCTTGAACCAGGTTGAACACCTCAAATCAGTAAGATATAAATACTTTCTATTTCCATTTAAGGTTCTCATTTCAAAAATACTAATCACACCAAGATTGATGATAAGCTTGGGTGAGATGACAGCTTTCGATCATGGAATATAAGATCTCCTTGATCCTTGAGGAAAATGACTTGGATCAGTAAGGAAGTTCCAGTTCCAGAGGGAGATGAGTCTAAGGTTACTTATAAGAATAACTTGGTTAAGGTCAAGAGAATCATTGCATATTATATTAAATATCATATCATCCCACAAGTGTCTCCCTTGAAGACTCCAAAGGAAGTGTTCAATGCTTTAATGAATTTTTTCGAAGGAAATAAATTTATTGGAAGATGACATTGAGAAACCAACTGAAGAATGTGAAGATACATAACTCAGATATCATGTATTCCTACTTCACAAGAATTTCTCAAATCAAGGAACAACTTGAAGCAAACAAAGAGAATGCAAAAGAAGGATAGATTGTTATGATCACCTTGAATGGCCTCCTAAGATCATGGGATTAATTCATTCAAGTAATGTTTGCAAGAATGAAGTTGATATCCTTCAACATACCATGGTAAGAATGCACACAAGAAGAAGCTCAACTTATAACAAGAGAGAAGAAGAAGGGAACAACTGAAGATCAAGCTCCCACAATTCACACCAGAAGAAATCATAGAAAGAAGGAGGACCTTCATCACAACATAAGACAATAATTTGGAAGATATCTTTCCAACATTAAATTCTACTCTCATGGTGAGAAGGAACACCACTCCAGAGACTATCCCAAAGACAGAGGCTCCTTCAACAAGAAGTCAAAGAAGAAAATGAAGATTCCTCAAGTGATGAGGAATATGAATTCTACCAGTGAAGATGGAGATCATACTCTTATCCATATTAGTACTTGGATAAGAAGGAATTTAGTTGTGAATGAACACAATGTCAAATAATCCAGAAATTAGTATCAAGAGAGAGTCCACCCACTAAACAAACGAAGATAAGTGTTCAATTGTCATTTCTTGTATATCTACCAACTTAAACGATATTGTTTGGTAATTCACATGTTTATATTCAATTGATGTATTATGCATGTATGAGTGATTGCACTTATACTACTTATGTACATGTGATGGGAAAGTAGCCTATGGTGTTGTACAACATTCCATTTCTACTTATCTAGAATCAAATATCCTTGATGACATAACTAGGAGACATGGAAGGAATCTAGAAATTTATCATATGTATACATGACATGGATGAATGTTGTAGCATTGGATAATACAGTTGCATGACTATGTGACATAAATATTGATGCATTAGATTAATATGTTTTGAAAATAATGAAATGTTTCTAATCATGAAACTTAACTTGACTTGTAGATCAATCTGAAGAAAAAGTGACGACAGTTCGGAAGAGGAACCTAAATCTCCACGGGTCGGAGACACTGTGGATGAAGAATGAGATTCAGAAGAATATAAAGAGAACGGTAGATCCACCTCCATAGATGAAGATCATATTAGGAACGATAAATCATCCAAGATGAAGAATAGTATGATGAGACTTGCAAATAAAGTAAGAGGCCTTGGACATACTCCAGTTATGTGGCACAAGTTGAGTGACATAATTGATGCAGATCCCTCCATCTATGAAGAAGTAGCCAAGAAGAAATGGAAGGAGTCTATGATCAAAGAGTTCCAGTTGATTAAGAAGAATGATGCATAGGATGCGGTTCAAATACCTGAAGGAAATTTCATAATGTCTTCCATGTGAATCTACAAGATCAATCATGCAGTAGATACCATCATCGAGGATCTCACGGAAAGAGGGAACAAACTATGAGGATACATTTGCACCAGTAGTGATCAGGTACACTTCCATTAGATATATACTTGCATTGGTTGCAATTATGAGATGGGAGATACACTGACTTCGTATATATATATATCTCAGTATACTTGTAATAAGTCCTGTGGGTTGTCCAAGTATAAAATGGAGCGCTACCATGGTACGCAAGTTACTCAGATGTAATAAGCCCCGAAGGTTTTATGAATGGAAAAGATCATGGACGCAGGTTTTTCACTTATCCCATTATGAAAAAGTCATTCTCTCATTGTAAATAATCATTATCCCATCAATAATTTAATATATTATGTTTTCCGTTCATGGAGTATCTGCGTTATTTGCAGTGATTATTTTTGTAAGAACGATTTTGTCGATTTTGAAACGACTTTGTCCTTTCATTGGTATTAGAGATCCTTCTTGGGAATTCAGATGATATTGGCTTTTTGTCCAAATAAATTTGGGAGTTTCTCCAAAATGTTAGTTTTTCTAAGTTAATATACTTAAGATATTTCATGGGGGCGTCACCTAGGGACCAATATGATATCACATCCGTTCATATTGGGGTGGTTAAAAATTAAAAATTAAAAGTCAATATATTGGTGGTATATTAGGGGTAAAAAGGGTTTTTTTTTAAATATATAAATATCCAATATGTTTGGGGTTATTTTATTCCAAATTTCTGCCCGCGCCCTTCACCACCAATGCTCCACCGCCCCCTTCACCACCAGTCCTCCACCATATCCTGCCTGCACCCTGCGTATGCTCCACCATTAACAATATCTTGACCTATTAATAGTTCTCAAATATGGAATCAATTTGTGTTTTACGCGCCTTTGTAGCACCACCCAAAAAACCCAAGGCAAAAGACCCTCATAAGCGTGAGATGACATTTCAGGAGAAGCAGAGGTTGAGTGCAAGCCTACAGAGTCTACCCGCTGAGAAGTTGGAGAACATAGTCTAGATTATTAAGAAAAGGAATCCGTCCCTATGCCAGCAGGAGGATGAGATTGAGGTTGATATAGATAGTTTCGATACAGAATGGAGGACGGACCCCAATGGTGATAGCTGCGGGAGAATGGTGATAACGGACCCCAATCCTGCGTGGAGAATGGAGGACATGCCTGGGCCGAGGACCATGACCGAAATGCTCATTCTTCCAAATGAAGAAATCCTCATTATCAACGGTGCCCAGAAAGGCGTTGCTGGATGGGACAGGGCCACAACTCCCTCCTTTTCTCCTCTCCTCTACAAACCCAAAGCCCCTCTACGCCCCCATTTCTTTGTCCTCACTCCTAGCAGCATTGCCAGAATGTACCACTCCTCAGCAAGCATCTTGCCCGACGGCACAGTTATGGTAGGCGGCTCCAATCGGGACAGGGCCACAACTCCCTCCTTTTCTCCTCTCCTCTACAGACCCAAAGCCCTTCTACGCGCCCGTTTCTTTGTCCTCGCTCCTAGCAGCATTGCCAGAATGTACCAATCCTCGGCAAGCATCTTGCCCGACGGCACAGTTATGGTAGGTGGCTCCAATCCCCACTTCTACTACGTCTTCTCGGGAACAACCTACCTTACAGAGCTCCGGCTAGAAAGCTACAACCCTTATTACCTCGAGTCCGTTTATGATAACCTTCGCCCTCGTATAACTCTTGTTTCCTCTGCTTTGATCAGCTATGGCACCACATTCAAGGTGGTTTTCTACGTGCTTGCTCAGCTGACCTCCTCCAGCGTTTTCAAAGTAAACATCTATGCTCCCTCATTCACCACACATAGTCTTTCCAATAAACACTTTGGGAACTTGATAGGTTTGTCAATAATTGCAAGAAGAGTATGAGCAAGAATAAAAAGAAGGAAAATGGTGTGGAACAGGTACATCCAACTGGGATGGAGGACTTTCCAGCAAGAGAAAGGGTTAGTTCTTTTCTTTACTATGTCCTTTTATTTATTTATTTTGTTGAAATAGATCCATTTACCAATTTGACATTGAAATTTGCTGGTTAAAATTATTTTAGTGCCCACAAGTGGTTATAGTAGGTCAACTGGACTCCATGAATTTGCTATCCCTAATTTAGGGAGTGTTTGTGTACACTGACTGTTATTATTCTAACTAAGTTTTGCTTCTCATCGATAATGTGTTTTTTCATTATTGCCAGTCTCCTGTTGCTTCCGGAGGAGAAACCCCAAAGAAAGCCAAGAAAGGTACAATTGAGAGTTGTCTGTCGATACCGTTCTTTTTTATTTCTGGCCTTTGGGTTGTGTTTTAACCCTTTACCCCACCATTTTAGGCCGTTTCTTCAATTATTTTGCTTTGTTGAATGAGGGTTTCCTTTGCGGTATTCAAACCCTTGGAATGCTGCCATATCGATGATTGTGTGGATCACATGGTGGCTGCGGCGGCCTCCATTGAGAAGTGTAGCAACAACAAATCATATGTTAGCATCTCCATCCTCAATCAGCAGGAGTTGGGTATGTTCTTGAATGTTAACTACATTTACTTTTCAAATTGTCTAAACAGGGGACCATTTTTTTTTTCGTTTTGCACAAAACAGGGGAACAAGGAGAAGAAGACGTTGACATAGATGATGATATGCCATCTACAAATTTCCCTCCCATGGAGATTGACAAGGATGGGGGTTATGCAAGCAAGTCTAGTAGTTCTAGTAGCTCGAGTAGTGATTCGGTTTCTTCTTCAAGCGGTATGTCAAACTATTAAATCTACACTCCAATTGTATGGATTGGATTTACCTATACACTTTGTTTTAGGGTGAAAATGTTTTTTTTCAACATCTGTTGTGCAACATTTTGATATGGTTTTATTTATCAACGATGTTGTTTGCTTTGTTAGATGAAATAATAACAAATGGGCCAATTTGTTTAAAATGTCCAGATTCTGATTCTGGGAGCTCATTGGGGAGTGATTCAGATGCAGATGATGCACATTCCCCTACTGCACGCTCACCTGTAGCAAAGTCAAAGGCTCCACCTAGAAGTTGAAGCAGATCTGAAGCAAAACATGTGTGAGTATGCATTTGAGTGATCTATTCCTTCACGACATAATAAAAAATTACTCTTGCTAATATCTCTGGCCAAATGTCAATTCTGATGACATTAACTTGTTGGGTTTGCTAGGTTATCTACTAACATCTTTATTGCCATGTTTTATGGAACTGCATACTGTATTTTGATTTAAGTTTTATTCTCTCAGGGGGTGTTTTAGCATTTACAAGGAGAGGGTCATGTTTTTGTGTTACTCGGAAACAAAAAATTCAGTCAGAAAATAAAGCTTCAGATTTATGACTGATTTTAAAGAAAAGAGCGGTATTATAGTGTTTAATTGCACTCGAGTTTGTCTATTATAAGGTACCCTCATTAGACTTTCAGGTAGATTTGCTTTTAAAATTGGAACTTGTGGCACGATCATTCCTCATTTCAAACTTATAGACATGAAATATAGGATGGAATTTAGAGGAATTTACTATTCAATTTTTTTATTCCAAGACACACTAATCTTCAACCACGAAATTCAATTTCCAGACTTTCAAAGTGCAAATTTAACAGTAATACCTTTGGAAGCATACAAAAAGAGTGTCCTAGTTTTTGTCATTCACACTAGCTAGGCTAGTTCTTCTTTTCTTAGTTTGTAAAAGTTAATATATAGCATGCTGCTAGAAATTACTTAGTTTACATTTAGAATTCTATGTAGAAGCGTGCTAAACAAATAATGTCCCATTCAAACTAATGGAAATTTGCTAAACATACAACATTCCATTCAAGTCAAACTAACATTTTTTCCAGTGTGACAAATATGACATCCATTTAATCTTGGTATCTTCTATACAGATACAATATTAAATAAAGATGTAGTGAGCTTGTGGAATGTGGTCAATTTCTGTCATTAGAGTAAAACTGGTTTATGCACAAATAAAAATGAATGCTTGTAAATCATCTATAAGATACTAGCTTTTGAAAATATGTGTAGAATATGGGTGCATATGATCTTTATCTATTCGTTCTTCATTGACTTAATTTCTCTTAGAGCTGATGCTTTCTCAAAATTTATTATAGGTTCCATTATTCACAAGATATACACAATCGCATGTTGTCCAATTTTTTTTTGAAATCTTGCACTCGTGATGCAGTCCCTTTGACCTATTAAATTGGCTCTAGAAACCTTGCCAATCTTGAATGTTCACTGATCAACCTAATGCAACTGAAAATGAGAAGCACCAAAACATTCACCCACCTTCTAGAGGGTGCATAAATCTGATTGCTAGTTGTAGGGTATAAAAGATCCACTCCTTCAACCATCTTGTATTGGTATTAGCTTCATTTATAGTAGACATCAAGATCTTGTACAAAGCTTAAACAAATGATATGCATATTTATACGTTCGTCTGTAATGAAGCAATTCCTAGTATATATTTTTCAAGGAATTGATTTTATGTTCTTGAATCTTAAGTAATTTATTCAAATGAAGTTGTTTAAAGACATGTTCAAGTACAGGGTTTGGTTGAATTTTATTTTTTATTAACATTACTGACATGCAAAAGTCTCTTGGTTGCCTAAATCAAGCCTTGATGGCTTGACCAGATGTTCTGAATCTTATTATCATTGATTTTTTGATAAACACATGATCTTTTGTACAGATATTTTATGCAATTATATGAATGACACTCTATGCGTGCTCTATGCATACATACAATCCTTCATCCACTTTCACCCAATTACCTATAATTGGCATCTGATAGGATTTAAAGTTTTCATGATAGTGCTTACTCCACTAGGTATGTAAAAAGGAACACACAAAAACAAACAATTGACAAGATGATTCTCACATAACTTTGAGTGGTTCCTTCTTTTTGCAACAGCATCATATTTTTTAACTAGACTCTGCAGTATTGTTTCTGTAATATTAATGCCATTCTATACATACATAACTAAGATCTGGTCCTCCATCTACAATCACCCAACTTGTTATTGGCATCTAGGTTATACATACATACCTAAGATCTGGTCCTCCAACTACAATCACCCGACCTGTTATTGGAATCTAGGGTTTCAAGATTTCATGATATTACTTATAGGGGATTACATCACTGAGATGGTATAATTTTGAAATATTAGAAAAAAACATCTATAGTTGTTGGTATTCCACAACTTTGTCACATAATTGAATTTTCCATGTAGATATTGAAGTCTTGGTCCTGTTTCGTTTTCACTGAGGGAAGATGATTCATTTTTTCCTCTGATTTGATCTTAACTTCCTCTACATTTTGAGTATCCACTCATCTAATTGGTTTTTAGCAAATGCCTGTAAACTTGGTTCACATCTTTGTTTAGACATCTCCATACATTTCAAAGAGAAAAACGAGTGCAAACCTTTCCAAAGGCATGCTAGATCTCTGGGAGAATTCTTCAACAACTAAATTGTCTCTGAAAGAATGCGCCCCTCTGATACACATGTGACCAATCTGGAAAGTTTTCCCTTTGTCTTCTTTGATCTATGATGTAATCAACTCTGGATCTCTGTCTAGGGAAGTGCACCTCCTCTCAATCTCTAAAAGATGTGCCCCGGTCTTCTTCTGCTATCTCAACCTTAGAAGAATATGCCTTCCAATATCTAGAATATGCCCCTCACTTACTGGTCTCTGTCTGCTCAATAGAAATGCTCTCTCTAACTATCACTCAGTATTTAAATGATCAAGGCACCTTCTCCTCAGTCTTTGAAGAATACACCTCACTTCTCTCACCCCTCTCAACCTCAAGAATGTGCCCTTCTAACTCATGTACTGATTCTCCCTCCTCATGCAAATCAGTCACCCTCCTATAGCCTCTCGCTATCTGCACCTGAATCACACAAGTCTGGTAAGTGTGATGATCTCTCACACTCCTGGAATGATGCGCTCCAATCAGTCTCTGAAGCATTTGTTTCCTCACTCGCTGCTCAACGCTCTCGGCTCAAGAAGTGCGCTCTTAGTGTCTAAGGTGTGCCCTCCTCTCTGATCACTTGTATCTCGCAAGTGTGTCTATCTTTTACCCTTTACAACCTTTTATAAGCTTCTAATGACTTTTATGGTTTTGAAACCCTAACCTACATTTCATGCACATGCACATGCATATCTCATACACATGTATCACCTAGTTTTGATGCACATGCACATGCATCACCTACTTTCATGTACATGCATCGTGCAAATCTCATGCACATGCATTATGCAAATCTTACTGTTGCATTAAAAACAGGGCATTTCTGCACTCCTTGCATGCAGCTGGTGAAAGTCTCAGAACTCTGTGCATGTTTCCACCACTGAATCCATGCCAACTGGTAGAGTGTTTCTCACAACCTACATCCATGCCTACTTTGCTAATGTCCCTTGATGCTAGGAATGACTGCATTAACAACATCCGGAGGTACAAATCTCAATAAATATATAGACATTTATATTATATTTTCATGAGAATAATTTGTTTAAAATGGTTGGCTAATATGATAAAAAAATGAGGTCAGCTAATTGCTGAAATTATTCAATACTAGAGTACAATGAAGAAGACATAGTAAGCTGTCGATTAAGACTAGTAAAAGCCACGATAACTCCTTCTATATGGAATCTAATTCCAATTGGTATTTGTTGGATTGTTTGAAAAATGATTGCTTGAATCTTCAATGGATATTGAGCAGTAATCCACCACATTTTTATAGTTACCTCTCTTCCCGTGGAGGAAGGAAAACAATAGCTGATTTCTTCACCATTTTCCCTGCATCCACCAAGTCCATTTGACAGACTGAGTTCACCTTAGCAACCACTGATTCACTAAGACAGTATAAAGTAGGCAATAGATACACATACAGATCCTACACACAGACACAAACATGAATATTGTGGGAAGGAGAGGAAGATGTGCTGTCCCGACTTGAAAAAGAAATCATTTTGAACAAACATCAGTCACAGTTGAAAAGAAAATGAATAGACAAAAATCAAGACTCTTAACAGAAAGGAAAAATGTATAGAGTTCCATTCAAGAGTTCAAGGATAAACTTCAGTATGAGAGTATTTTTTGTTTGCTGCTGGAAATCATAAAGTAGAAAAATAACAAGTTGTGTTTTATTTAGCTGAACCTGAAATACTTTGAGAATGCTCAAAGATTAAAATCACTAAAATTCCTGCCACTTATCTCTGGCCTAATTTCATTAAGCATGCTATGAAACCACACTCCTCTATGAAAATATACAGGTTGGAAGACAAGTATATAAACAATCATAGATTGAAACAATTTTGGGTAAGGAAATGCTAATGAAGTTATCAGTCAACTTGCAGTCTCTAACATTATTCAAATTGGAAACAATCTCAATTCAAATTCAGCTCACATTCTCATGATACAGCTGATACACATATACAATATGACAGAATATTTGGAGATACCATATGTAATAAATTCTGGAACTCTATATTTAATTAATAGCAAACTGCATAATGACAGTGAATACATCCTTTACACTACAGATATTGTCCAAAATATTTGACTAGCAATCATATGAGCATGCTATTGGGTATCTATGTATATTTCTCATGAATTTAGGTAATATAGTCATCCCATACAAGAATTCGCCTAGTCAAAGTCAATGCACATCACTTATTTGATTATTAAATCACTGTGCCTTTGATATTTTACTAGAAATAAAAACACCATCTACACTCGAAGTTCATTCTACGCAAGCAATATATATAAGCTTATAGACACTGAATATTATATGTGTTATTTGTTATCGAGCTCGATTTTGAGTTAGTGAGACTTAGTACCCAAACATGAGTCCACAATTATCTGTGCATGCCTGACGGGAAGCCAGGCTCTATCTGTACACAAGTTGGCTCAATGGTGTTACTTCTTTAAGTTAGTGTCACCAATAATCTCCACAGGAAGTGTTACTTCTTTAAGTTAGTGTCACCAATAATCTCCACAGGAACATAATCCATCCTTGAAATGGTGAAAATGGTTTGCATCCCTCACAATAATATCTCTGCTAACAATTTTGGCGATCAACTTAGTAACAGTGTGGCAGTCACCGCATACATGAAGGTTTTTTGTAATTCGGATGGGGGTTCTTGGGCTTGTGTTGATAAGCCCAAAAGCAATAGCTAGCTTTTCACTGTGACTATAGAGCATATGTTCCTTTGTTTCCTCTTCCACATCAAGTAGCACAAAATTTGTGTTAGGAAAATACCCTACTGCCTCCAACTCCCCATATAAAGAATCTAGCATGGCATAAATTTTCTCAGATTCTAGATGTGATTTGTCTCCCACAAAGAATGTATGCATTGTGTTATTTACCTCAATCGAGCTGAATCCTGGAGTCTTCTTCAAGCCCTTGTTTTTCATCATTGTTCTCACCTTTGCTACATCATCCCACCTGCCAGCTGCAGCATAGATGTTTGACAGTAGCACATAACATCCAGAATTCTCAGGCTTCAAGTCAAGAAGGTGCTCTGCAGCTCGTACTCCTAGATCAGTAATGTTATAAATTCTGCAAGCATTCAACAAGGCTCCCCATACACTAATACTAGGTTCTAATGGCATCTTTTCAATAAAATCATGTGCCTCATTCACCAGCCCAGAGGGTCCAAGAAGATCAACCATGCAGGCATAGTGCTCCACCATGGGTGTAATACAACAATCTTGAATCATGCTATAAAATATTTGCCATCCCTTATCGACCAGACCTGCATGGCTGCATGCAGACAAGACACATACGAATGTGATTCCATCAGGTTGCATCCCTATCTGTTGCATTTGCCAAAACAAAGAAAGTGCATCATCACCGTAACCATGCATTCCATATCCTGCAATCATTGCTGTCCATGAGACCACATCTTTTATAGGCATTTTGTTGAAGAATCGGCATGCAAAATCTATGCCCCTAACTTTTCCATACATGTCTATAAGGGAATTACCCACATGTACATTTGACTCAAATCCTCTTTTAATGATATAACCATGGATCCACTTGCATTGATGTAGAATTGCTAGATCGGAAAATGCTGGGAGCACGCTCACCATAGTAACAGAATTAGGTTTCATATCCTCAAGTTGCATTTGATTAAGAAGTGCTACTGACTGAATTGCATGTCCATTTTGGGCATATCCAGCAATCATTGCATTCCAGGAAAATGCGTCTCTTTCAGACATTTTGTCAAACAGTTGATGGGCGGTTGTTATGATTCCATATTTTGCATAGAGATTTATAAGGTTAGTTTCCATCACAATATCCGACTCAAATCCACTTTTAATTATATAACCATGAACCCAATTGCTTTGTCGCAAAGCTCCGACTTGGAGACATGCAAGTAGAACATGCATTATGGTGATTGAGTCTGGTTTCATGAATGTTAACCACATTTGATAGAAAAGTGTTAATGCCTCATTAACACATCCAATCTGGGCATACCCAGCAATCATTGCAGTCCATGAGACATGGGTAAAATTTTACAATGCTTCAATCTTTTCACCTTTCTGAAATGTACCAGTGGTACTGATTCTAACTTCACCATTAATTTCATTGTGGGTTGTTTGAACATTACAAGGACATTGAAGGGGATTGGAATCCTCCAAAATTTAGACTCTCCAATCCCCTCCATAATGGGAAAAGAAGAAACTCAACTGATTTCATCCTTTTCATGTCTATAGTTTTTCGTCATCTTTGGGTATGCTCTGTTCTTAAGATCTATTTTATTTTATTTGCAGCCTACAGAGGTCTTCAACTTCACTCAAGATGACCTGTTAACAGAGGATATCATGGTACTGGATACCCGTAGCAAGGTTTTCATTTGGATTGGTCAGCATGAAAATTCCAAACTGAAGCAACAAAGTTTTGATATTGGACAGGCTAGAGTATGTTTTGATTCTTTAGAAGTAAATTCGGTTTTGAAAGTCATGAATTCCTATTTGACAAATGGAAAATTAAAATTGGTCTCAAACGTTGTAAATAAAAGGGCTATTTTGGGTTACGAAATCCATAGAGTCAAGCCAACTTCATACCCAACACCATCTGCCCCATTTCATGAATGGATGTGCTCGAGAAAAGTTGAGCATGCACATCCCTGTGGCATCATTAAGTTTCTGTTAGTGAAATATAATTAAAGTGCAGAAATACATAGAGTGTGGAGCACTATTTGACACGACATTCGCTCACAGCACATATAAGCCGTTCACAGAAGCCATTCACATAAAAAAAAGGTTCAGTTTACTTGAACCCTCTTTCTTCACAAGATATTTTGCATGGGATGATTCCGAGGCTGTGGTGAGTTCTATTAGAAAAGTGCTATGCTCTATTATTTATGACATGTAATAACTAAAATGGTTAGTTATTCAAACACCATATATATTGATAGAAAAGGAACATGAAAGTAATGATAAATTACAAACATGGTAACGGGGGAATTCATCTAGAGTTAAAGTGCTTCGTTCTACCAGAGAGATCATAATTCTTCTCTCCGCTCTTGTATTCATGCTGTGTAATTTTTCTTTGTTGGCCAAAAATGTATGTGTTGGGGGGGATTCATTTAATTGAATTAGGTGTTGTGTTCTTTTTTTCTTAATAACAGCAGTAAGGTACTCATTAATGTTGTGGTAACTCTTGTTGGAGATGTAGTACCATGATGGACCAGTGGAGGATGTAGCATGGCATGCAATTCGTGACCATCTCTTTGGATCTATAGGGGACAACCATCATTTGCTTCTATGGGATATCAGGAAAGACTCTGAGAAGCCACTTCATATTGTTGAAGCTCACCAAGCTAAGGTAATGGCCCTTGAACTATCTGAATTGTTTTTGGTGGAAAATTTAACCAGAAAAAAAACTTGTTTAACACATTTCAATATCAAAAGTTTATCCTTTCGTTTACAGATATCATCTTTTGAGTATTGCTACCTTGTTTAGTACATTCAAAACTCTCTTGATTTCCTATTAGAGGTCAAAATATTATCACCTATGGTAAGAGAAAGTAGCTGTCAAAGTTGCATCTTACATGACTGCATGTTATATTAAGAATACTTATATTCTTTCTCCTTGACATTCCTTGTTTGATTGGTGTATTCGTTCAGGGAGCTCTCCAAGAATTTCTTTGTTTGTTCTTGTAGGCGGATTTGAAATTTTTTGCATATAAGTTCAAGTTTTCCTCATATATATTTTGTTAAAGTTGTTTTCTTGTAATAGTTTGTGGAGATGATGCCCAGGTTAACTATTTGGCTTTCAATCCTTTCAATGAATGGATTGTGGCTACGGGCTCTGGAGGCAGAACTATTGCATTCCATGATATTCAAAAGCTGGACAGAGTTCTTCATATGTGTGCACGCCACATGTATGATTATTTGTTATATTTATTTCTCGGAAATATAAATAGAATCTGAATATGTTGCTTAGATAATCTTGTTTAACTTTTTTTTATATACATGTATGTTTGACATTGCTTAGAGAAAGGAAATGGTAACTAGATAAAATTATTATAGTATAACTTTAGCCTATAAGAGGTTTTCTTTGATTCTGTTGGCTTAGAGAGAGAGAATTTCAGTGGAAATATACCTTAAACAATGACTACCATTTATGTATATGTCCTTGCAGAGAAGAAGTGTTCCAAATTGGTTGGAGTCCCCAAAACGAAGCTATATTAGCATCATGTGGTTCAGATAGACGACTCATGGTTTGGGACCTCAGTAGGTGATATTAGGAAGGAATTATATAGGTCCACTTTTAAAAATCAGCTTATTTCAGGCCTGATGTATATAATTGTAAAGCATACAAATATTATTTCTATAATCTATTGCTGAGTGGCACTAGTCCCTTTTTCTTTTGCAATAGAATTGGTGATGAGAAAAATCCAGAGGTTGCTGAAGAGGCACCTCCCGAGCTTCTATTCATACATGGAGGACACACAAGCATGATTTTGGACTTTTCATGGAATCCAGCTGAAGAATGGGTCATTTCCGGTGTTGCTGAAGACAACATTCTTCAAGTGTGGCAGATGTCAGAGCACATTTACAATGATGACAATGATTCACCAACAACTTAAAAGGTTTGTCTCTATTTGTACAATCTAATTGAATGTTTACAGGACCTCAGAAAACTTGGAGCTTCTTCATGCCATATTCATGGCACAAAGCTGAAGAAGCCTCCTAGCAGGAGTATCAGCAGAAAGGAGCTTGTATACCACACTATCTTGAAGGATTTTCTTCTATGAAAGGACAAAAGTTTCTTAGCATTTGTGAAAATTTATTCGAACATTTAATTTCTCTTGTGAAAGTATGGAGCTTCTCTTCATTTATAGAGTTGTGCAAAATGGCCCTTAATGCTATGAATTGTCATGGAACTGTAATCTTATGATTTTCTAACACAATTTGAAGAAGGATTATGTGAGTCTTCTTTTAGCTCGTTTTCTTAATTCCAAATCCATTTTATTTGTATCCACATCTAACTTGTAAATCTTTTGAACTGAAGTATGTTTATCATTTACATAAGAAATTATTTAGACATTATACAATTTGGACTGATTTTGGTTGTATACGGGTTCAAATCGTATAATATTTACACTGCTTCTTTACAAATACTCACTTAGCAAATTTTTGGCAGTCAAAATTATGTTTGAATGAGTGTTACTCAAGTTTACACCCTAGATATTTTCATATAGTATTTACATACCCTTTCAAAACTAGAAGACGAAGTATTATAAGCGTTAATACTAAAATCAGAAAACAACAACAGTTTACTAAAATAAAACATAGTTATAGTCTCAACTATTCTCTCTATATGGGTAGTAATTTGCTAAACTTGAAATTTAAAACTTAAACTCAGAAGACCTTAGAATGACTTACTACATGTTTATTGTGGTCCTTTTCATTGGGTAATCTCTTAAGAGATGAGATTTTGTAGAAATATTATATCAGTGTGACATATAATGAAGACAAATATACAAATAGAGTTTACATGGCTGATAATTGAATGTTTTTTGATAATTTTTCCACTCATTGTTGAGGAGACAAGTGGACTACTATCTAGTTAGCAGAAGGTTGAGGATATTCTTAGGCCAATGTCTATAAATGGCCTAAGAATCGTCCAATAACATTTAACTTGTGTTCTTAGCTTACTAAAGTAGTAAAGGGCTCTAAATGAACACTCAAATCGCTTTTAAGACAAGAATCTCAATTTTCCTACACATCCCATTGCAAATGTGCTTTAAATGTGGCCTCCATGTTCTCCATGTTCACCTTATTATATCCATCTTTTGTAAGGTGGGAAGTTGCAATTTTCCCCTAATTGATTCCATCACTTGCACAAACTTTAGCAATGATTTGGATGAATAAAAACCTTATCTTGTGAGAATTGGTGTAAGCCAAATTACATCGACCACTTTTGATTGTTGTAATGCCCCATATTAATGTAAGTGATTTTATTTAATTAAAAATAAACAAAGCTATCATTCCGATTAGTAAGTGATTTTATTTTAAACAAAGCTATCATTCCAAGCAATTAATCATGAGACTACAATTAATTAATTGTTGGTTAATAATATTAATTATTATTTTACTTCTATATTATTTCATATTATTAAGGTTAATTATTAAGTATTTATTATTTAGTTGTTAATAAATAATAATTAACA
This sequence comes from Pseudotsuga menziesii, assembly GCA_001517045.1. NCBI lineage: Eukaryota > Viridiplantae > Streptophyta > Pinopsida > Pinales > Pinaceae > Pseudotsuga > Pseudotsuga menziesii. The sequence continues at coordinate 25,882 of LPNX010731743.1, read as the reverse complement.
AAATTATGATTATCATTACCTTGCCGCTCAGTATAAAAATTAAGTAAACCACAATGTAAAATTCTAGGACATTCGGTTAGGGTTGGGTAACACATACCATTTAAGAAAAATAACACATGTCAAACAAAAAATTTAACTACACTGCAGAAGAATAGAATAACATAAATTAATGAAAGAGGCGGTCGAAGAAGGAAGGCGGTGGGGGAAGGAGGTATAAGGAGGGGGATTTTGGGGATTTCAGAGGAGGATGGTCGGAGGAAAAATTTGGAGAGAATAACAGAGAGGAAGAAGGGAGAAATTTTTGGGATTAACTCCAGGAAGATTTTCACTCTAAGTGAGGGAGGTTGCTGTCCATTTTATTGGTACGTGGGCTCGGGGGCTAGGAAACCCGTCGGTTTCCTAGGGCCAGCAAACCTGCTGGTCGACAGGGTGGAAAATCAGAGCTGGCAATAAGGCTCCTTCAGGAGCAGGAGAGGGAAAGGCAGGAGTAGTAGCGAGAGCAGGAGCAGAAGCAGGATTCAAGAGCAGAATTAATTCAAGGTATTTTACTGAACTATCTCTTTACTGCACAAAATTCAAATGAAAAATCTGAATTTGAAATAGATATTTTTCTTCACTGTTAAGGATAGGACTGAGTGCTCTGCCCGGCAAACAGAGCACTACATAATGGTATCAGAGCCAATGGCTCAAACACTGAGACCATCAGGCCTACTCACGCCTAGACACACAAAAAAAAAAAAACACACATCTTATAAATATAAAAGAAAAAATATATATGCTATACGAATATTCGCCGAATTTCAAAGTACTGTTAATATGGCCTATTCTTACTACTATTCGCCACACTGTATTTTTCTTTTTTATTCAAAAGAAACCATGAAGCATATCTCAAGAGAAATAATTCCATGTAACTATATGACTAAGGGTAAATGGGGTTAACATTGGTAATTTTTAAAAGTAACTTTACTTTGGCTACCTTTTACTGAAAGCATATTATTTTTAAAAATAAGAAAAACAACTGGAATCAACGCAATCCATCAATTTAGCTATTTTTCATTCCAGCAGCTTTAATTTTATGACAAAACCTATACAAGGATACCTTGTAGCATGGAAGTGAACAATAGCGCACATTACAGCAAGGGCAAGTGTATTGTGAAAATTGCTTTTGACATACTTAAACGCAGATTCATCCCCAACGCAGACTCATCCTAGACCACTCTGTGGGGTTTTTATTTCCATCCTACTCGATCTAGCCAGCTTGGGGTCGTGCGCTTCTTCGATCTAGCATCCATTCTGCAAACAGCAATAGATTTCTATTCATAATCTTCATTATAATAATTTCTTCTTCAAAAGAAAAATAGACTCCAAGGAAAAAAATGATATTCAGAAGCAATCTGAAATGATAATCTACAATCATTTTGGTTTGGGCAATGTAGCCGCCACCCATGAATCTTTCTGCTTAGCCTTTTCTACTTGAGTATCAGAACGAGAATAAATGCCTACCCTAAGCTACGCTAGTTTAAAACAAAATAATAAAGCAAGACGCGTAGAGATTCTGGTTAGTCAAACACGCATGGTTGACAGAATGTACGCAGCTACTCACCTACTTACAGACTCTGAACTATCAACCGTTGAGAATGACAGCCAAATCTTCTTCTGCCATGTCCAATTAGGGGAGGAATTGATGTAGGTTTTACTGCAGCATGACCAATCCTTCGCTTCTTCTCTCAGTCTAGCAGGGATTTCTTGTGCTCAAAACGCTGGCTTCAATGACGCCGATTTCCAGAAGAAAAAAAATGGGCCTATTAAACCCTCAGAAATAGTGAAAAATCCCCTAAAATGCTCTTCCAGCTCTTAAACAAAGCTGTGTTTGACAGTGCAACACACACAGCCATTAGGAAGCTCCACCCATTCTTCCACTGCACCGGCTTCAAACCATCTTCCCCCTCGCTTATTGGTATAGAATTGGGGTACTGTAGAATATCGCTAGCTCATATAAAGATTGCCCACAAGCCTGGAATCAGGCTACTAGAATCGTACCCGGCCCGATTGACATAATTTCCATGTCTCGCATTTTTTTTAGGGTTTAATTCGATGTTTGTGTATGTACTTTCATGGGTAGGAAAGAATGCCATTGAATTTTAACTCTTGCCATTTTAGCATGCGCCAAGACGCAATTCCTACCGCTATGTTGCATTTTCTCCCCCTTCATTTCTTCACGCGGCTATTCAAACTCGCGACATCCTTTCAAGCATTCACATTAATAACGCTCTCTCCACTCCCACCTCTTCTCCGAATTCGTTCAATATCGCCGCTATCCTCTTCCCATGTTTTTCCTTCAATATGTAATTCACCAGAGTGGATTTGCCAGCACCCAAATTGTGAGGTTTTGTTATAACCCACGAATAGTTAAGATTTTCCAGTACTCCTGAAAACCTGTTGAAGGGCACAGAGAGCTTCCGCAGAGATGATATATTATATAAATCCTTCGGAAGAAATCCCACGAGGTTGTTGAAACGTATCCCAAGCTCCAAATCGCATGGTGTCCATGCATACCATCAAATTCCAATCGCTGAGCTTCCAAGAAATACTGCAAATGCTTTGTTCCTAATGCCGATTGAAACCAGCTCCAAGCTCCTCAAGAACCCTACATTCATGCAGCCCTTCAGCGAGGTGTCCCTCCAATTTTATTCACCCAGAAATCAAGGATCCGGATTGAGCTCAAATTCCTACAAATATCTGTTGGAATTGGACCAGCGAAGGAATTATTACTAACATTAAGACCTCGACACCCTTGACCTACTGGGCGGAGAAGAACCTCGCTCGCGGGTGAGAGCGAAAGAGTTCTTGAAGGGGGCGAGGGAGGACTCCCGCTGCATGTTGGTGGACAGGTGGGGTGCATGCAGCCTCAAGTCACGTGGAGTTGGGCTGGATGGGAGAAAAAGGAGCCACGCCAACTGCCAGCTTCCTTATCAAAGTATTCTCGGGAAAATAGATTTCTTTTTATTATTATTATCGAAACTTTTTTTTTGCATATTGTAATCATTTAGTCGTTTAGATATTTTATGCTAACGGCGAGGAAAACACAATATAGGAACTTATTCTATAGTTCAATCGGGTCTATCTCGAAGTTTCTTCTTGTTCGCCCTGGTAAAGTGTTCTCCATAAAAGCTATATTACGTAGAGGACGTATAGAATGAATGGCATAAATAATGAAAACGGGAAATTCAATACTTTTAACCTTTGGTTTTCTATTTATATTTAATTCTAGGCAGGAACGGACCAATTGCCCTATATTTAAGTATGGGTTTATTGAATACTCTATCTAGTATGAGCCCCCCCTCATTAGAGGGAAATATCTTGGGTTTTAAAATAAAAATAAAGAAATGCTGATTTAGGAAAGGGCGCTGTAAATCATATTAATTTGGCTTAAAAAAAAAAAAAAAATCTTTTGGTTGGAGTGGGCCCGGACACTATGAAATATACCCTTTAAAGACAGTTATACGGGATTACAGGTTTCATTGCCAATAGCTACTTCTAGTTAGTTTTAAATTTTTATAATTAATTTTAAAACGTTTTGTAAAGTTGTATCAAATCGTGTATTGTAAAATATATATATATATATATAAAATAAAATAAAATTAATTTTACAAATTTAAATGTAAAAGAAAAAAAAAAACATAATATAAATAAATAAATTTACCAAATGGGTAAATAGGAATGTTTGTCATATAGGAAATGGATAAATAATGATATGTCGTGAGTTTAGATATCTATTTTAGATATTTATTTTATAACCTGTTATCTTATTTAACGACATGTCATGAGTTAGATAAGTATTTTATAATTTGCTATCTTAAGAAATAAGATAACCAACGAAGATGTAGTTTTTTTTATATATAGTTTATAATTAATTATTTTGGCTTCTTGAGAGTAGCCATCACCTTTACGGATATGAGTTATAGATTAATTTTATGTAACCTTAGTCTGTGTTATTAGAATTTCAATATTAAACTTAAGACATTACCGAGACCTTGACTGATACTCGAAGAGGCGAGATGGAGGTGAAATAAGAAAAACAAGACACTGTTGAGACCAACATTAGGAGCTGAACATTAAGGCATAGATGAAACCCCAAGACAAAATCATTTAATGAAAGCGACTATGCAAGTTTTACACAAATATTGACAATTTGTCTCTATGCATAAATATAAGCATTACATAACTAAAATTTTATCTCTGCAATTATTAGATTGAGATAATAATGGCATAATGTTGTTGAATATGCCAGGAATTATCATGGTTCAAACACGCAAAGGTCGAGGTCGAGGTTGAGGGTGGGGTAGAGGTCAACCACCCTCGCCGCCACCACCGACCCCAGATCAAGCACCCTCACCGCCACCACAGATTCCACCACCGGCACCGCAAGGGACAACTTTCAGTCCTGAGATGGGGGTGATATTGAGATCCTTGGAAACCATCATGGCCACACTAAACAAACAGTCGGAGAGGATTGCAGAGGTAGAAACCACGCAGGTGAGCTGAGAAAACTCTGAGAGGGCGCAGGTCCCAAGGCAAGAACCGCTTCAGGACATTTCTAGAGAGCTGCAGAAGATCAAAATTCCCAAGTTCTCAGGAGGGCAACTGGGAAAGCACGCTGAAGCGTGGCTCGAGGGTATGAAGAGGTGATTCGCACTAAATGAGTATACTTCGAGTTCCAAGGCTAGAATGGCCATCTTCCAGCTAAAGGGTGATGCCCTAAATTGGTGGTCAGACCTTGAGAAACAATTGCACCTTACTCCTTTGTCTGTTTCATGGGAATTATTCGAGGAGAGGTTCAACATGAAGTATCTTCCAGCTTATTACAGGGAACAACAGGCGGGTTCCTTTCATTCTTTGGTACAGGGAAACATGACGCTGGAAGGGTATGAAGCTAGATTCATGGAGCTAGTAAAGTATGTTCCCTACTTGGACTCGGATGATCGACAGGTGGAGCGATTTGTGTATGGACTCAACTACAAGATCAGAGCTGCAGTACGGATGTGGAAGCCATCTTCAGTTGCCATGGCAGTTGAGTATGCTCACTATGCTGAGGATATGTCAGATGCAAAGGGAGGAAGCAAGTTGATAGGATCCAATCAGTATGTTACAGGGAAGGCCCCACGACCATATTTCAGAGGGGGACCATCCAGACCTCCTCCTTATGGTAATAGGTTCGCCCCAAGGGGTAACACTTCAGTTAACTCAGTATCGCAAGCTTCGTCAACAAACCATGGGAACCAAGGACGAACACAGGGCAATTCCTATAAAGGATCGGGAAGTTTCAGAGGATCTCGGGGAAGGAACACATCCCAGAGGACTCCTCCCAGCAGCATGCAAGCACCACCTAATGTATCTTGTTGGGGATGTGGAGGTCCTCATTTTCAGCGGGAGTGTCCTAAAGGGCAGACCAGCAGCAGGCAGCAGGAACGAAAGGCATCCATGAGCAATTCTGATAACACTCATCGGATTCATGCAGCTGTTCACAACCACCAGGAAAAACATCAGTCCACCGTGGTAGAATCATCTGGTAAAGTAAACAATGTCAAACTTAAAATTTTATTTGATCCTGGTGCAACAGATAGTTTTATTTCACCATATGCATTAGATAAATGTGGGTTGGAAGCCTGCGAGCACGATGATTTTGAATCGGTCGAGATGGCTTCAGGGGTTAAACAGGCAGTAGGTCTTAAGGTAAGGGGGTGTCAAGTGGACTTAGGAGTATGCACCACTAAGTTGGATGCTTATGTCACTAATTTGGGCACCTATGACCTCATCATCGGCATGGATTGGTTAGAAGACCATAGAGCTTTCATGGATTGTTATGCAAAGAAAGTCTTGTGCCTTGATGATGAGGGTCGAGTAATCCAAATCCAGGGGCGAAAAAGGAAGATATCCCTCTGTTTCATCTCCGCAGTGAAAGCTAAAAGGTTTTTAAGACAAGGATGTCAGTTGTTTGTAGTTCAGACAATGAGCGATAGTAAAGGACCTTCCTTGAACTCTTACCCAATATTATTTGAGTTCAAGGATGTCTTTCCAGAAGAACTTCCACAACTACCTCCAGAGCGAGAGCTTGATTTCACAATCGAACTGAAACCTGGTGCGGAGCCGATCTTAAAGACTCCTTATAGAATGACAACCCCTGAGCTTCGAGAGTTGCAGATCCAGTTAAAAGAGTTGCTAGACTTGGGACTAATTAGACCTAGCATCTCACCATGGGGAGCACCAGTGATCTTTGTTAAGAAGAAGGATGGATCTTTGCCACTGTGCATAGATTATAGGGATTTGAACAAAGCCACAGTGAAGAACAGGTATCCTATACCGATAATTGATGACCTATTTGATCAGATGAAAGGCGCATCAATCTTCTCTAAGATCGATTTGCGGTCGGGGTATCACCAACTTAGGATTAAAGAAAATGACATTCCTAAGACTGCTTTTCGAACTCGATTTGGGCATTATGAGTTCGTAGTGGTACCATTTGGTTTGACAAATGCTCCAGCAGTATTCATGAGCCTCATGAATAGTGTCTTTCGGAATTTCTTGGATAACTTTGTTCAGGTATTCTTAGATGACATTCTTGTATATTCTAAAAACGAGAAGGAGCACGAGGAGCACTTGCGGTTGGTCTTAACTTGCTTAAGAGAACATAAACTATTTGGTAAATTGTCAAAGTGTTCTTTCTTCCAAAAGGAGATTCACTACTTAGGGCATATCATCTCAGGAGAGGGGATCTCAGTGGACCCGGAAAAGGTGAAGGCCATCGAGGATTGGCCAATCCCGAAGAATGCGCATGAGGTGCGTAGCTTCATGGGACTAGCAGGGTACTACTGAAGATTTGTGGAAGGATTCTCCAAGATTGCAAAACCCATCACCACCTTACAGCGAAAGGGAATCAGATATGAATGGACCAATGAATGTGATGCCGCGTTTGCTGAATTAAAGAGATTGCTGATGAGTGCACCAATCTTACGGGTACCAGACATGGATAAAGACTTCATGGTATGTACTGATGCCTCGAAGCAAGGGTTAGGAGCAGTTCTGATGCAGGAAGGTGGGGTAATAGCTTATGCATCTCGTAAGTTGAAGCGTCATGAGGAGCAATATGCCACCCATGATCTGGAATTGGAAGCAGTTATGCTAGCACTAAAATTATGGAGACACTACCTGGTTGGCAGAAGTTTCACACTTAAAACAGATCATCAGAGTTTGCAGTATATTTTTACACAAAGGGATCTAAATGCTAGGCAGCGACGATGGAGTGAGTTCATGATTGAGTATGACTTTGGTATCTCATATATCAAAGGAAAGGAGAATGTGGTGGCAGACGCTCTAAGTCAAAGGCCAAGGATTTTCTCCTTAATTCCCTTGAGAGTGGATTTGAAGGAGAAAGTACTTGAACAACTCTTGGGAGATGGTTGGTATATCAAGGTAACCTCAGATATTCAGAGTAGGAAGAAGTGTGAGTCGAAGTATTATGGGTACCATATTGAGGAAGATGGGTTGCTGCGGTACCAAGGGATGATGTATATCCCTAAAGAAGGTGGTCTCAGGGAAACAATCCTTAGAGAGTCCCATAGGGCACATTATTGTGCGCACCCTAGAGTGAAGAAGATGTATGCAGACATGAAGAAACTCTTCTTCTGGGCCAGTATGAAGAGCGACGTAGTGGATTTTGTTTCGAAATGCCTAGAATGCCAGCAAGTCAAGGCAGATCATCGACACCCAGCCGGTCTCTTACAACCTCATGATATTCCTGAGACTAAATGGGAAGTCATTTCCATGGACTTCGTTGTGGGATTTCCCCTCACATCCTCGAGACATTATGCTATACTCGTAGTGGTCAACAAACTGACCAAAAGTGCCCACTTCATTCCAGTAAGAGACACCTATGATGTGACGGATGTAGCAAGGGTATTCATAAACGAAATTGTACGCCTTCATGGAGTTCCAAAGAAAATAATTTCTGACCGAGACCCTAATTTTACCTCCATATTTTGGACAAGCATACAGTCAGCATTAGGAACCCAGCTGAACTTGAGCTCAGCTTATCATCCCGAGACAGATGGGCAGACAGAGAGGGTGAATCAGGTAATGGAGGACATGCTTAGGATGTATGTTATGGATCAGCAGACACAGTGGTAGAAATATCTTCCTCTAGTAGAGTTTGCATATAACAACAGTCATCACAGCTCCATTGGTATGCTTCCATACCAGGCATTATATGGGAGACCTTGCAGGACTCCACTCAGTTGGGACAGGTTGGAGGATCGTGTTTTAGTAGGGCCTGAGTTGCTTCAGGAGATGGAAGAGAAAGTGGTACAGATCAGGAAGCGGCTCAAAGAAGCACATGATAGGCAAAAGAGTTATTCTGATGCACAAAGAACCGATAGAATTTATGAGGTAGGGGATCGGGTATTTATACGCATCCGAGCGAATAAAAGCACCATTCGATTTGGAAAGGGGACCAAGTTGTCGCCTCGCTTTATAGGGCCATTCGAGATTCTGGAGAGAATCGGACCGGTAGCTTATCATCTTGCACTACCACCCCACTTGTATAGGACTCATAATGTATTTCATGTTTCAGTATTGCGACATTACATAGCCGATGAGTCTCACAAAATTCATTGGAAGGACTTGCAGGTATCAGACGAGGGAACCTTCACGGTCGAACCATTACGTATACTGGATCATAGAGTTCGACAGCTCCGTAGTCGACACGTGGACCAATTCAAGGTCCAGTGGGACAAGTATAGCCCAGGATCTGCTACCTGGGAGGACACAGAGACTATGCGTCGAAATTTTCCCTCACTATTTTGACCATGAATTCAGGACGAAGTTTCCTGAAGGGTGGGTGTATGTAATACCCATATTTTGACTCCAGCATATTTATCACTCAGACTTATTACAGTGTATTTACTTATTATCTTTGGACTCAACTATACTTCATGAACTATGTTTTGGCAGGTTATATGTGATTATTTACAGATGTTATGATGTTAGCAGGATTATGCTCTAATTATGATATTATGATACTATCATGCTTATAATACACTTTGATCATGATGTTACGACGATTAACATGCCTATGTAGATGCTTTGATTAAGATGTTATGAGGATTATCATTTATATGAATGTATTGTGCTTATGCGATTATCATGCAGTAGTCATCATCAGATTCATTTATTTCATAACTAAAACACATAGTTGATAGCAATTCTTGGTATGATGTGATATGTATGATGAGGTACATGGGTACCCATCCATGATATGATTTATTTTGTGATTTTATGATGAAAGGAAATAATGTGAATGATAATGGACCAACTATTGATTTAATGTTGTTATGAATACATGTTTTGCATAGTGCTAACCTGCAGGGTACAGGGGCTATGTGATAGCCGAGTATGTGATGCAAGTATGACTCAATACATAGCTTGAAGAAGAGCCTTATTGCCAAATGATGATACGATGACACGTACCAATAAACTGGATAGCAGCAAAGTATGTTTTGATAGGCTATATAGACCTAGGATGTTGAGAGGGATGGATGTGTTCCACCCTATGTTTTTATGATACCCGAGGTCGTGGGAGGGCAGTACTGAGACACGCTCCCCATGTTGTTGTGATGACGACGATCGGGTACTCGAGGTCGTGGGAGGGCCGTGCTGAGACACGCTCCCCATGTTGTTGTGATGACGACGGTCGGATGCCTGCTAGGAGAGGCTAGGTCCGCTGTTCAGCCGACGCTATCGCTCTCAGGTTCTTATGTGGTCAGGTCGGTGAAGCCGACATCCACTCTATACTAGTAGAGGAAGGATAGGGAGGATGCGGACGTAGGTTAGGATGGGTGGACATCTTAGTTATTATGGTTGAATGTTGGACAATTATGATACCGGAAGTAGTGATGGTAGGTACCAATCTTAACTGACTAACTAATAAGAACATAATTGTTAAATAACTCCAAATGTCACAAAAAAATCATATTATATCTGTATATGGGTCATGTTGCATGAAATATTATTTGTATCAGTTAGAATTTAGGGGTTTATTTTTCTATAGTACATGTGCAGCCTGTGCATGTACTGGCCATGCATGCACACCTCACACATGCATGCTAGTATGAAATATTTAAATAGTTGATAGGTTAACTAAGTAATTGTGAATTGCTTTAAACCTATAAATGTACCTAGTATCACTATTTTGACCATAACTTCGAGACGAAGTTTCCTGAAGGGTAGGTGTATGTAATGCCCCATATTGATGTAAGTGCTTTTATTTAATTAAAAATAAACAAAGCTATCATTCCGATTAGTAAGTGCTTTTATTTTAAACAAAGCTATCATTCCGAGCAATTAATCATGAGACTACAATTAATTAATTGTTGGTTAATAATATTAATTATTATTTTACTTCTATATTATTTCATATTATGAAGGTTAATTATTAAGTATTTATTATTTAGTTGTTAATAAATAATAATTAACAAAGTTATGATTATCATTACCTTGCCGCTCAGTATAAAACTTAAGTAAACCACAATGTAAAATTCTAGAACATTTGGTTAGGGTTGGGTAACACATACCATTTAAGAAAAATAACACATGTCAAACAAAAAATTTAACTACACTGCCCAAGAATAGAATAACATAAATTAATGAAAGAGGCAGTGGAAGAAGGGGCGGTGGAAGAAGGAAGGCGGTGGGGGAAGGAGGTATAAGGAGGGGGATTTTGGAGATTTCAGAGGAGGATGGTCGGGGGGAAAATTTGGAGAGAATAACAGAGAGGAAGAAGGGAGAAATTTTTGGGATTAACTCCAGGCATATTTTCACTCTAAGTGAGGGAGGTTGCTGTCCATTTTATTGGTACGTGGGCTCGGGGGCTAGGAAACCCGTCGGTTTCCTAGGGCCAGCAAACCTGCTGGTCGGCAGGGTGGAAAATCAGAGCTGGCAATAAGGCTCCTTCAGGAGCAGGAGAGGGAAAGGCAGGAGCAGTAGCGGGAGCAGGAGCAGGAGCAGAAGCAGGAGCAGGATTCAAGAGCAGAATTAATTCGAGGTATTTTACTGAACTATCTCTTTACTACACAAAATTCAAATGAAAAATCTGAATTTGAAATAGATATTTTTCTTCACTATTAAGGATAGGACTGAGTGCTCTTCCCGGCAGACAGAGCACTACAATTGTCCCCATTGTTTCAGTGATTTGTAGTTGATATCCCTTATCAAGGACAAATCTTCGTCCATACCAAATCCATGGTGTTATCACATTCATATCTATCATTGTTTCCAATGGGTTTTTGAACATCCATCCTTGTCAACTGTTAATCATTTTAAAGTTTGGAGTATTTATGTGAGACATGATGAGTATGTGACCATTGACTAATATCCTGATAGGGGTGCACTCTATATGCAAGGTTACAAAATTTTAAACACAACGTTGTATGTTTTCGTATTAAGCTCTGATCTTTTTCAGGCACCTGGAAAAAAATTATTTGCTGTATATGTTATGTTAACACTTTATCAATGTTAATCCTATCGGAGGTCATCCACTCATTATCCCTAGCTAGCACTTTGATTTGAACTTTTTCACATTGTATGTTTTTTCCTTAAGCTTTGATCTTGTGCAAGCACCTAAAAAAAATGACAAACTAGTGTTAATTTAGGAAATGAATGTGATCTCTGTGGGTGAAGTAATGTGCATCCACAATATACATCGAAAGAAGCAAGGTGCATTGTAGAATGCATGTGGGGTATCATGTCAATATACTATGTAGAAATATAAAGGGGTATAAAAAATGTAAATGAAAAAATGGATACATGCAATACATAGTGAAAATAGGGGTTTTTTAAAATTCGTAAGGCATATTGGGAGGGGGTTAAAAAACACGATTTTGGGAGGTATTTTCCAATATTTTTTGAAAATAGGGGTATTGTTTCATATGCCATGAACGAACGTGCTATGGCATGGTTTCACTAAGTGAAGAACCCATGAGATATTTATCTGAAACAATAATAAGTACAAAAATATATCAAAGATGCACAAGATACACAGGACACAGAGTGTTTCATCGGGGAAACCATAAAGGAGAAAACCTCGCAAAATTCCTTAGAATAGTTATGTCACAAGGGCAAGATCACAAAATGAATAACCCAAGAACAATAGGACTTCAACATCTCTCTCTCTTCCTCCTCATTGTCCTCTCTCACCTAATGCACACATTAGAGAGTGAACGAGTGTGTGATAAATGAGGAGGGCGCCTCCTTATTTATATTCTTTCATTGAGTAACTAACTCAACTAACTAGGTCGGCCAGGTAACCTTTGGGGTCGACCTACCTAGGAATACACAAAGTACATTTTCTTTCATTTAACCTGGGGACTATTGCCTTGACTTACAACAAAGGGTTAACCTTAGTGACCATACATAATGATGGCATCCCGAAAGGAGGGAAACACATATTCAATGGGTGTACAACACTATACAATAGTAATATACATCAGAATATCTTCCAAAGTTACAATTACATCAACACTCCCTCTTAACTAAGAAGGTATTCTCTCGCCACAGTTATCAACACATCCGACCATCGTCATTGAGTCATCATCGTCATTGTTTCCATTGTTCTCATCTTGTCCAATCCATCACATCTATCCATCATAGGAATTTTATACAGAGCCAACACCTTTTCATGCTAGATGTAGGCCTAGTCCTCATCCAAGATTTCATCACATCTTTGAGCAAGCCATCACGTAGGTACAATCCATGAACTTCTTTACATTTCCATTACAATAACCTGTGTTTCCTACCTTCTTCTCATCGTATCTAGATCATCTCTTGTGTCCTGCACACAACAAACCAAAACAAATAGAGCTCATAGAGCTCACCTCTGATGCAGACAACCTGTGTTCTATCAACATAGGAACATGTCAGGATGTCACCAAGACAATCCTACATCTACCACTATGTGAGAACCTCCCAGGAGCACACAAACTGCATTATGTCTCTCTACGGTCAACCTACATTCTACCTGCAAAAGAGAACTTCCCAGGTGCACCTCAAGTGCCTTGTGACCTTATCATATCGAACATGAGAACACACACACACATATATATGTAAGGTCTGATTACAACCGAACAACCTACTACACCAGGAATTTTACGTTCTAGGTCAACCTCAAGGACTTGTTACATATGAATAACGTGCGTCCATGATCTCTTCCATTCAAAAAACCTTCGGGGCTTATTACATCTGAGTAACCTGCGTACCACGATAGCGCTCCATTTTACACTCGAACAACCCACGGGACTTATTACAAGTATATATCTCCCATCTCATAATTGCAAATATAAACACATCATTGCAAATATGAACCCACAGTGCTTATTACAAATATGAACACATTTTCATGTTTTGCATTCACCCTAAGAGATGCCAAGTCAAATTTAACTCAGCTGGCATTATATTCAAAGGGAAAAATCATACAATGTAGTATATGCTTCTATGTTAACCTGGACTATCTATGTCATAAATGATGTCATCATGATTTATTTATAAACTTGTAGACTAAGCTCGGGTTTGAACTGCAATGTAAAAAGTCGATTTTAACAAACCTAATAATGAGACCGATTTTAACAAACCTAATAATGAGACCCCTTTACTAGTGAGGTCTCTAGTCAAAGCCACTGTATTCCAATTCTGGCTTAAAAGAAATAGAGAGCATGTTTAATCCATATTGAACAATGGCTATGGAAATTCGGACTTCATTTATTCATGGCATAATTTATTCATGGTTTATGCCAAGTTTCTTGCATCAATTGAAAGCCATGGCTTATGCAAGCATGATTGTGAATTTATGTTCCCATACAAATTATATAATCAGTGGATCAAAATTCATTTGGAAAGCATTGATTAGTTGTTAGTAACCAACCTTATAACCAACAATACCACTTAGAGAATTTATGGCTTCAACCAAATTTATAACAAGTTAATAATAATATTCTCCTTTGAATCAGAACAATAGTCAGCCCGTTTTAACTACCATCATTTTCCAAAGCAAGAGCAGCTATAACCATATATAGCTAGCATCAAATTTCAACGCAAGAGCACTTCACCATTTATAACTAAACCTTCAAGCCCAGCATTAACAAAAGGCTCCCTTCCTTTAAAAAACAAAGCCTGGCTTCAAGCCCACAATAAAAGCCAACAAATCCATTATCAGGAAGATAGGTCTGGTTTCTTTTCATATTCACATACAAGATTACTTCCAAGGTCGCAGCCTTGGAAGGAATTAAGCACACGAACAGGATGGCCATTCTACCTCTAATTGACTTCCGGGCAAAGCAGCCACTAAACCCGTCGCTTTACTGGCCAGAGCAGCAAGGTTACTGACGTTTCTCTCTTAATTCACCGAGGCTGCAACGTGTGTTGCATGTAAGATAACAATAATAATATCGACGAGGATGTAATATAAGTCTTGGGAGAGATGACATCGTCTTACAATGCCCAATAGACTGTATAGAACCAGTCATTATTGAGCATCTACCGCTGCGGGGATCAGCTCATTTTAACTGTGCTGCCAAAGTCACACACAACAGCAGATCAGTAGATTTCGACGAGGGTATGGAATACAAAGGATTGAGGCTCCTACATTTCTTGACAGCATGCACAGAGGCAATGTTGCAGGAAGCACAAGATCTCATTGAGGTGATACCCATTCTCTCCATAGTGGAACCTACTCTCTCCCCAGAGTGGAGAGACGAATCCTCCTAACCTGTAGGGTTTGCTCTTTCCATGGAAAAAGAGCATATCCTTGCAAGTTGTTAGGAAAAACAAACCCTCCTAAACGAATCCTCCTAACCTGTAGGGTTTTCTCTTTCCATCGAAAAAGAGCATATCCATACAGGTGGCTAGGAAAAAAAAACCCTCCTAACTGGGTTTCCTCTATCCATGGTGGGGAGAGCATACCCATGTAAAGGTCTCGTTTCTCGTTTCTTCGGACACGGCACTTACCATGTAGATAGTAAACCTTGCAAGTTGCGAGGGTCGTTTCTGCCACATGCTCCACGTCCATGGAGAGAGTATACCCTGCGCGTTTCAAGGTCCCATAGGCTTGACCATGGAGAGAGCATACCTGCAGGTTGCGGGCAGGGCTCGTTGAGAGTGGGTAGGACCTCCACGAGATCTTGTGTGGTTTCTGCTACATTGCCTCTCCCCATGCTGTCAAAGAAATGTGGAAGCCTGGATCCTTTGTATTCCATATCCTTTATATCTGTTGATTTGCTGCTGTTGTTTGTGAGTTTGGTACCTACCTATATTAAGTATGAAAAACTTAGCTAATGAAAAAATTAGCTAACAGTCATGGGCATTGTGATGGGTCAGCTCTTGGATTGCTCTTAATTTCTAGTTAATCCAACAACACATAAATACTAGACTTCTCTATTTTTGTGTATGCGTATTGTATTTATTTATATTTTGTGTTTCTAATTATATTATTAGTCTTGCCTTCAAATTTTTCTAAAAAGAATATCTAAAATTTTCCTCATAATTTACCTAAATTAATTAGTAAATTTCTATATAAATATTTTACTCAAATTTATATATAATGTACAAAAAATATTTTATTCACACTTATATATAATATTAAAAATAAATTTACACTTAGCAAAATTGGTTAGACAGTCAAATAATAGGCACTAAACACTTGAAACAGCCATTAAAAATTTATTGACAGGCATAAAAAAATTGAATTTCCAGGCCTGGTACCATCTATTCAACATGATGGATGAAAATTAATCAGCCTGCAACATAGCAATGATTTCTGCCTTAGGTTTTGTTGCTGCCGCAACCTTTTCCCCGACTTCAGTTTTTTACTTCAATTCTGGGACCCCTCCTTATCTTGATTGATTTGAATCTAAGGGTGAATTTTTGGCGTCTTTGAGTTTCTTGCTTTAAAGATTGAGCATGTCCGTCTTGTTGGCTGGTTGCGTTCGTTTCAATGGGAGTAGTGAGATCGGGTTTTAACACTTTTAAGAGTGTGAGGGTTTACCTTAGCGATTTTTGTTTTTTTGGCCTCCTTTGAGCCTTAGCGCTGTTAGTTCGTCTCTTTGGATCGGGCCTCTTTCTGAAGTTCCGAACCTCACGTCACCCGCCGTTGCGGCTCCCTGACCAAACCTTCCACCCGACGCCCGACGCCCGACTCGTTGTGTAAATCGCTGGCTATGGTTTTTTGGTTCGCCCCCCGTTGCGGCCAGAGGGTAGGAATCGACCTCCGATCCACTGTCACCCGACATTCGACTTACTGACTGCCACCCGAACCTTTTTCCTTTACCTCGTCGCCCACCACCGACTCGCGTCCCGTCCGCCGTTGCGGGTGACAGAACCTTCCAGCTTCCGGCCCACTTCCCGCCACCACTCGATTTCCTATAGCGCCCACATTCTCACTTCCCCTCTTTTGGCACTCCTCCGCCGTCACCCGATCTAAGAGCTGCCCGACCGCAGAGTTACCCTTTCGGTGCCGTTCCGAGCTTCCTCATTTCCTCACCCGGATGAACTAGGCTAGCTCGTTGTGAATATATAATTATATTTTTTTTTTATGGATGCCTAATGTCTAAATTTAATGGATAATGCACCAAGTTTGTATGCAGAGATCATCTCACGAATCGCTGAAGCAGAGCATCGCGCCGGAAAGGACAACGAGAACGAATGACCGAGGCGCTGACGGGACATTTTCTTTTCTGCGGTTACTGTCAGAAAATAAACGCCTGTAGAAATGATGGAGAAGGTGAAACGACCAGGAAAGAAACTGAATCGTGAAGGACAAGGAAGAGACGCGTTGAGGGAACCGAGAAGGGATCAGTGGCAGTTTAAATAAGGAGAAGCTCGATGAAACAAGGGCTTTTTCCCTTGGAAAATTTTGTAATTGTTGACTTGTAAGAGGAACTATTTCGTTTTGCAAAGTGAACTGCAATTTTGTCTGCTGGAAAGAGTGAAGTAGTGAAATGTACCAATGCTATTCAATGAATAATGCTGAAGAAGAACTATTTCGTGTTCAGCTGTATTTCATGCGCTGTAAGGATATTTGATGTTTGGAACCTAAGTTCTTGTTAATTATTTTGCAGTCTTTTCTGGGATGCATTTGCACTATGAGCAATAATTGTTGTTATAGAATGATCGGCTAACTGGTTATTTGAATATTTGTAGTTTTCATGTGCTGTGGGAAAAGTATCAGCTATCTGTGACTTTTTCTTACCGTATGTGATTTTTTATTGCTCAGTTAAGATGATAGCCTCGCGCCCTAGGGATAGTTTAGATAGTTAGTCATTTCTGTTCGTATCTGGTTTGTTTTCTTGTGAGCATAAGACGAGAGGTAAGAACCTGCGCATCACTTTGTGACCGCCCCCTGCATTTAAGCCAGCCTGCATTTAATTAGACACGTGCATATCATTTCTTTAAGTCAAAATACAAAAACTCGGTGGGCCGGGCCGTAACCGGTAGAGCCTTTGTTTGTTACTTAGACCTACGGTAGCCGGACCGTAAACCGGACGGATTCCCTATACCAAACAGTGAGCGGGCTAGTTGGGAACGCTGATTGGGGAGAATCCCTTACTGTTGCCGCCTGCGATTTTCCAGGCCTCAACAGTTTTGGCGCTAGAAGGAGGGCCGCCAGTGCATGGCTGGCCGAGAAAACTCATTTTCCCGAGAATATTCCGCTGGTTACAGTTCTGGTAGTAGTGGACCACGCAATTCAATTCCGGAAGAAGAAGAAAGAGAATATCTGTACCCTGTCCGCAACAATATTGTTAACGATCTGAGAAGACATACCAGGGCATACTTAAAGAAGATTGGAGGATTGCCTGTCATTCCCGAATTGCCTAGAAGAGAGTACAAGAGGAAAGACCATCCTCTGAGAGAAGACTCGGTGTTGGTTGGATACTGGCAAGAACTGGTAGAGACTGCCTTACAAGAAGTAGAGCTACCTTTGAATCAAGAAGGCCCTGAGACTCCTTACACTTCTCCTATTCACACCCCAGTTGGTTCACCTCCGCACTCTCCACCTCGACTAATGGCAGCAGCTAACGCAAACCAGCCACTTAATCATCCAAATCCCCCACCTGCATGGAAGGCCAGATCACCTCTGAACCTGACCGCACCTTTGCACGACCTACCTCAAGCCTTCGAAAAGTTATTGCCTAAGTTTGATCCCAATGAGAAGATATTGGTAGACGACCACTTGCAGATTTTTTATTTGGCTATAGAAGGATTACA
>LPNX010731729.1:274448-290859 GCA_001517045.1 Pseudotsuga menziesii | reverse complement strand
GCATTACTGAACATTGCCATTGTTTACTGAATTCTAACATCTGTATAGTTCGATTCTCCTCAATGGTCAGTTACCTGCAAACCTACATGGTCAGGGGCCAGGATCATGTAAAGTTGGTTTGTTATTTTGTTGGGGACTGAAAACGCTTCACAAGTGATTTACTCGTTTATCACTGTCTTAATAAGTATATTGCTAATAAACAAATGACTTGTATATGGAGTGCACGAATCTTGTTGTCTACATTGCATACATGACATCTAGATGCTCTGTTTAGATTAAAAGTTCATCGAAAAATAATATATAAGCAGAGAGTTTGGGAGACATTTAGATCCTATTAAGAACCTCTCTTTTTATCTAAGTCAAACCGTGTGTAGAAAATCTAAGAAATGCTTCCCCACATTCATTGATGGCATCCCTACTAAACCTGTCAGCATAGACTAGCACAACTCACCTAGGGTGATTTGAACCATGCACAGCAAAATTGCTTCCCCACATTTATTGATGGCATCCCTACTAAACCTGCCAGCATAGACTAGCACAACTCACCTGGGGTGATTTGAACAATGCACAGCAAAATTGGTGACAACTGGTTGAGTTAACCCTTGGGCTAGATGTATTAAAACTGTTATCATGCATGAAGAGGTGTTTATAAATGTAAAACAATAGTTGACTCCAACCTTTTGCAGATGAATCTTATAGCATCTCAAAAGTACGAAACAATCCCAGAAGTTTACGCCTCTTAAGGTTGAAGAGGTATTACTTTTGGGGTTCTCTTTAACCAGACTGGCTATCATATCCTTACTGCTGCTTTAAAAACTGAACTTGGGCTTTCGTTTGTTGGAGAGAAGATTTAAAAACAGGAACAGGTAAATGATATGTCCTTGGGTTTCTTATGACTTCTGAGAAGTGCTCTGTCATCTCGTTCTATTTTGAACATAGTTCCTAAAGGAAATCTAATCAATTATGATGGAATCCTATTTGTAAGTTCTGAAAATAATTAATGAGCTTTTCTCAAATTAACTCATGCCTGTTTGATTAACTAGAGGACAGTTGTTACAGCTAAAGGAAAACATGTAAGTGTGGTTATGTACTAAGAAAAATAAGTTGTAATAAATCCCAAAGGCCACCATGAACTTCCCTTGGATATTACCCTAAAAGCATGCTTGAAAATGATGTATAGCAGCTAAGTCAACTTCCAACGACCCTAAAATGAACAAAAGTTCATTTACTAACTATTACACTATGTTATCTATCATCAAGACAAATGGCTTTTCATTCTTCAAATGCATTTGAAAAAATCAAAATGGCAGAGAATATTTTTTCTACCCTCAGCAATATAACATGCCACCCCTAGTTTTCTCTTGCTCCTTAGTCATAGCTAGGTTTCTATAACAGCTAGCATGATTGATGTCCTCAATGGGAATCATACATAGCTATATATTGCCATTTAACCTTCTTACACTTTCCACTAAAGTACTGTATAAGCCCTCTTCAACCTTAAGAGGCGTAAACTTCTTCCCAGAATTGTAGAAACGCATGCTTGAGATGTGTGATTAAATCATCAAATTGAAGGACCTTTGGGTAGGTCACTCTCTTGTTCTGCCAAATGCATGTAAATTAAGGCCAATGATGTAAAATTGGGCGTGTATACCACATTTTATCTAAATTTGGGATATATATAGTGAGAGGTTATAGACCACCTACCTAGCTTAATGTCTCTGACAAGGTGCTAGCTAAAGTCCCAGCCAAC
Source organism: Pseudotsuga menziesii (assembly GCA_001517045.1). NCBI lineage: Eukaryota > Viridiplantae > Streptophyta > Pinopsida > Pinales > Pinaceae > Pseudotsuga > Pseudotsuga menziesii. The sequence goes on along the minus strand of LPNX010731729.1, from coordinate 289,109 downwards.
AAGATTAAACCATGGCTATGAATATAGTCCGACAAGAGCAAACTGAGGCTCCTATTGTTAGACCAGAATACTTTGATTTCCTTGAGGCTGAGGTAGCCCAAACCTCAGGAACATCAAAAGCAAATGCTTCCCAATCTTGAGTCATGACAAGTCATGACTCATATTGAATGTATGATTTTGGACTTATATTGATATTTTGCATTGTATGGACATGGAATTATTTTGCTTCAGAATTTGTGTATTTTTGAAGCTTTTCCCAAGCATTTGTCAAGTTCAAATAGAACTTTTACTCTTGAACCTCATCAAGTTTTTTGTTGAGCCAAGTTTTGTAAATATGGAAGATGCTTTAGGATATCTCGTTGAGGCCACCAAGATGTAAGGGAACATTCAAGGCATTTAATCAATGCTCATCTTGTTGATGATTTTGCTCTCACCCCAAAACTTACCCAAAATTATGATGAAGTAACAATGCATTTTTTGGGTATCTTTGATAAGAATTTAGTAGTAGTAGTAAGTGAAGAAAAGTAGAAGTTGTCATTATTGGGCAAGAGGACTTCCCAGGAGGCCTAATCTACTATATTGATTTTAACTGCAAGCACTTACCTTTATCTCTTGGCATGCATCTAAAATCTTTGATATGCAGCTAGGATCCTTAGCATGGAGATCCATCATACCCCAGAGAACTATATCAGGATCAACAAGCCATAGCTGATGTAGGAGAATGGTACAATTAGGATTGGTACCAACAAGATATGATGGGAAAAGGGCAGCGAATATTTCATGCTGCAGCTGATTGAATGCAGACTGGAGAATAGTGTTACATTCCAAGGAGACCATTCTTGATGGTGTTGAAGGAATTCAAAATAAGAGGCAGCCTATGCTAGAACTCAGAAGCTTCAGTCATAAAATAAAATCTATAGGGAGAGTAGAAGCAACCAAAGCTGAATGTTTTGAGATTACTGAGAAATTGATAAACTTTCAAAAAGATGCAGACCTGAAGAATAAACAATGGAGGTTTTTGCACATTCATCATCTGAAAGTTTCACAGGGCCAATTTAGAGAATTATCCTCTGACAAATATAAAACTAAAGTCTTTAAAAAGTAATAGGTTGTCAACTAATTAACTTGTGCTTGAATGCATGCACATCTCCGCCTTACAGTATCAGGAAAGGCAAATTTATATAAAATAACCTTGGCTGCCAGAGTTAGCCAGTGAATCTAACGAGTTCTTCCTCAGCCATTCATTGTGTCCGGCCAACCTTCTCCTGCAACTTCTCTTTGCGTCGTCAAATTATGCTATGACATGGAATCTAGATAGGCACCACAACACCCAATTATTCATATGTAAATGACCTAGAAAGAATTGCATTCATCCAATTAAATATCTAAAACACGGCCCCACTATGGTGAGACAGTTACTGACAACAAGAAGGTCAACAACCTATATCAAGCAGAGGGTATAGTGACCTCCAAGTGTAAATTTGCACCTCGTCTTTTGGCTCCTTGCCTCCTCTAACTGCAAAGTCCTCTGCAGTATGATGACTTCCTAACTGCAAAAGCCCCAATAGAGAAACATGGTCATGAAAACTAGAAAATATAGACCAGTGCTGTTAATGTTGCACTATGGCAAGTACTCAACGAAATGGATATACATAAAATTTTTGCATCCAGAGATGAGATCATTCTAGCCAAACCTGGCCAAACCTGCGAATTGTGGGTCTTCCATATTATCATCACTGGACTAAAATATATGGTATTGTTGCATACTGGTCTTTTGAATTTATCCATTGGGTTGGTGTAATTACACAGGCTGGGATATTACATATCATCAACAGCATAAGAAGAAGAAAATAACCAATGCTTTAATTAGTATGCCCACATATGTAATTAATGCACCCAATTCTTCTCTAATTACTTTGTTGTTGTATGTGATATCTAAAAATAGGTAAGGATTTTATCTACTGGTTTGGTTCAACACCCAGGCTGAATGTTCCCCATCCTGAGCTTATCAAGGAGATAATGTCCAGCAAGTTCGGGCACTATGAAATTTTTTCTTCTAATCCCCTTGAGAGGCAGTTGGTTGAACAGGGCCTTGTGGGTTTGAAAGGTGAGAAATGGGCGCGGCATAGAAGAATCATCAATCCTTCTTTTCATATGGATTTCTTGAAGGTAACAAATTATATTTAACAAAAGCCTTAATTCTCTCTGAAAGAGATCAATTCGAACTACTAAATATAGTTTTCTAAAATAAACTAACAACTTTTTCTACATTATTGTTCCTTAGTATCTAATTACCTAAAAGCATAGCTATTTGTGCTCTATCAGTAAAATGAGCCTGCTAGTTTTAATACCATACCTTCTTAGTTCAGATAAAATTTTCTTCCAACGATTTTGGTTAATGCATTATGTTTGTATAGTTTACCCTCTATCACTAACATTGAATGTTTACAGCCTTTTGCATTTGACTAGATTCCATTACTTTGATCCTTGCTATGATGCCAATGCAGTCATCTTAATTTTAAGATTTTTACTATTAATTTATTTAGCTTTCAGACATATCCTTAACTGACTTACCACAGAGAGAACGATTTCTGCTTAGAGGCACAGCAAATAAGTGACATGTCAGTGCCATTTTGAAGTGCATATGGTGTATAAATGATAGCCTGCACAAAACCAGGACCAGCACCAAGAAGAGTGATATTTACAGTTGTTAATAATTGCTCAAAGTGATCACAATGCACACGTTGTTGCACTATATATAAGTAATAATATATTTTCATGAAAAAACAAATCAACATTGAATACGCTTACCTCTAAAAGTACCATATCTCCTCGGGATAACCTCAACATAACATATCATTTTCCATTACCAAAATCCAACTCTATATCGAGATCATGCAGTTCACCTTTAGTCTTGGGGGAAAACTTTCCCCAATCACCAGCATTTATTGGACTGCTCATTTCTTTCAGATCATAGAGAGTTACTGTCAAAAAAAGTTTACTAAGATCTGCATACATGTATGTTTTCTGTCCACTCTGAACAATTGCATGATTGCCACTATGTTCAGATATCTCTGCTGAGTTTGTCTCTGTAGAAAATATCAACACACGAGAAACTCAAAAAAATAGAAAAAAAATGAGAATTATGTGTCAATGCCTCAACAAATGATGTTACCTAAACGATCACTTGATATCACTGCAATCTTCAAATCAAGAAGATTGGACACTTGAATGGTTGGCATGATCTAGATATCCTGCTGTTCTTGCCAAGCAACTCTCTGGGATTGTGGCTTTCGATGCTCAGGAGTATGGGGTGTTCCCACAGTTATTTTTATTTTTGTGGTTCTAACTAGGAAATAAAGATCTTTAATCTTTGTACTCGAGGTATTTAGGCCACAATGAATCATGCTAAAGCAACACTCTGCAGTTTGACCATAAAATGTGTTCTTTATGTGATGACTTAATTTGTCAAAGACTCCTGAAATATGAACAGCTTTAACACCTTTTACATCGTCTGTCCACTCAAAGGAAGAGGGTCTTTCACCGTCCGCAACGGGTGTTTCATCATTTACAGGCCTCACACAGAGAAGGTAATTTCCTGGAAGAATATATAAAAGCATGTAAGTTCAGGAGAGACGACTGAAAATACATCCAATGTCATGCTGCCCTATAATTCCAAGTAGACCAGAACAAATTTCCACAAAACCTTGAATATAAGACGAACCTTTTAATGTCATCTGTAATCAAAGTTCTCAGAAATTTTATTCAAGCTATGAAATAGAAGCAACTCTCCATGAGAAGTGTTCTTAGTAGTGTACTTCTAGAAATTTATCATTCCTGAAACCAAACTCTAATATCTATCGTATAAACATGACTTTATGCAGTGTGCACTATATGCTTGAATTTATTTGACATATACTGCAATTTATATTTCAACAAAAATTTATTTCCTAAGTTTGTGTTCATTCTTCAGTATATATTACTCTATCAGCATCAACTGCATTGCACTTCACAAACACATATCCCTTTTATTCTGCTACCCGTAAGGATTATGCTGTTTAACACATTCTGACAGTGTTTTAGTTTTTACTAAACCATAATATATCATTTTTCTTTAACCATTATGCATGTGACAAATTTAATTTGGGCTCCCTGGTTTGGCCTCCATGTGCCATTGTCATCCCTATTAGCATCGTTGTTGGTCATTAGGATCCATTCAAACTCTAGATTCGCTGTTTGCATTACAAATTTACAATTAATAACGGTCAGCTTAAGTTTCCATGCAGCAGGAAAATTATGGAAAGGCATAACCTAGATAAGATATTATGGCATTTTCAGGCCCTCTTGTATAGAATATCAGATTCCTTTTACCGCAGCTAACATTTTCAAATTTATTTAGCTTTGTGCAGGTTTTGTGCAGGCTCTCATTTATACACCATATGCACTTCAAAATGGCACTGACATGTCACTTATTTTCTCTACAGAAGAAACACTGTTTTTTCTTCCTAAATTGATTCCTCTGCTTGAGATTAAGAGAGGAAAAGGCATGCACAAAACCCTCAAAGGTTTGCTTACATGTCGACTTAGATCAAAATAGGATCATGTCTAATCTTCATTTATGATTTGTAGTTTTAGTTAGTTTCCCTTGCTGTTTTCTTGTCGCAAAAACTACTTTCAACAGCTTTCCTAACTGCCAATAAGTTGACCTAGCTTAAGATTTATTGCACTGCTGATGTGGATTTTCAGGATGGGTCTTTCCTTATATGCTGCCATTCGTATAGTTTTCCAAAGGACGCAATCTTTTTAGATCTTTCATCATTGGATCCTATCTTGTCATTCACATTAAAACTCATGACTATATATGCATCGAAATGTATTTAGTCAATAGGCTGTCAAGCACACAGTTAATGTCAAATTTGTCTCTTTGCTGAGGGTCCCGCTGTTCATTGGTTCATTTTTATAACCCTCCAAGCCTCTGATTTCCTGTAGGATGCGTGCTGGCCAAATCACAACAAATAGAACTTCCAAACGGTCACCTCCAGTGCTGGTTTTATTTACATCTCCTTCAAAGGTAATCTAACTACATAAAGGGCGAACCTCCTGTAGACTCCCTCCTCAAAACCTTGTTGTTTATCTGCCGTAATGTTTGAAAGGTTGCAAGGAATCAGGGATCCCAACTACCAGCACCTATGAAAGAGATCTGATGACAATGACCTCCCAAAACCTGCTATATTTTGTTTCAACCCAAATTTCTGTGCTGTTTATTTCATGTGTTAAGGAAGTATAGTTTGTTGTGATAACATCAAGGGAAGAAATCCTAGTGATAAACTGATATCAAATTGAAACCAACTTGGGACACATGGAGAACGACCTGATGAAGGGTTATAAAGAGGAAATCTTCCTGTTCACATGGACACCTATGCTATCAGATTTGGTTCTAGAAGGGGGAGGTGCTCTGGTACTTGGCTGGATCACTCTATCAGATATTGATATTAAGGAAGCTGGTGCTTTGCCATGGAGTCCTGAATTGGGCAGAGACAAGTTGTTTGAAATTGAATACTTCATAAGGTTTAGCAGAATTCTGCGCCATAATGTTCATTTTGGCCATACAAGGGAGCTATCACAGCTGGCAAATATCATTCTAGATATACTCTCTCAGCTTCAAACATTATACAAAGAGCATAGTGTGAAGGAAAGATCACGCCCACCCCAACCCCAACACCTCGCTTCTCTCAGTGCAGTAAGAAATAAGAAACCCACAAGCAATTCTAGGAAATGAACTCCGTATAGATCTATTGATATGTATTGAAAAATCTGAACAAAATATAAAATCTAGTTGGGTATAAAACCTAGTTTGGCATTTATCAGAAGAGAACAAAGCTCTTATAAGGAAAGATTTAGAGATTCACTTGGTAGTGGCTAGCTCAAAGTAGAGCACAGATTTGTAGACCTCGCCTTGTGAACAAAACCAAGGAATCAAGGTCCCTTTTGTTTGCTATATACAAAATATAGTGCAAAAATTAAAGTACTGCTATAAGCCTGAGAGGATTCTTTGGATTGACATACCACACCAAATGTCGATGAATCAAAATGCACATTGCTAAGGCGCCTCAGCTCCTCGGATTTTCTAATGGATGTTTTGTTCTCTGTAAGACCCAGCTTCCTGCCCAAAGCTTCCATATCCATCCTTATCCTTCGTTGCTGTCCGCAATGTATTATTAAGGAACTTTGTTCTGAGGAGAAATACCACTTCTCTTCGCGGGTCCATTTCTCATTGTTTGTATTAGTTTTCAGATACAAAATAAAAAAATGGGTAGTGGGTAACTATGGCGGGAAACCATTAATTTCGGATTGGATTCATGTGATCACCATGGACTGATTCAATGATATTGGGGGTTTGTGATAAGGGTAGTTTGTGTCGTTTGTGAACTCGAAAGAGTATTTCTTTTTTATTAAATCGCAACTTAAGACCTGATTTGTTTCATACTTATTCAACAAAAGACGGTGCCATCGCTATAGAGACGGTCAGGCGTGGATACAGTGACGTCCAAGAGTTTAGGCATGGATACAGCGATGTCTAAGAGTCCCAGCATGGATACATCGATGGATAGGCATGGATACAACGACGCCTCGTTCCTGTTACATCGGATTTTACACCAAAAAGTAAGAAACGTGGAAAACCTCCGTGGAAAAATCCACGCTTTTGTACTAGTGGGTCGAAGAAGAAAAAGAAGTAGAGGTTGTCACGAAGACCGAATACATATATGAAGACACTCAATGTGTTTCTGGTGTTGAAACTGAGTACAAATGGGGTGAAATATATAGATTGATTTCCCGCAGGGAAGTTCCTGACATGGGCCTCGAAGAAGAATCCATCTATGCTAACATAGAGAAATCTGCTCTCATGAAAGTTGCCACCAGGCCAGAGCTGTTCCCATGCTCTGAGGTAATTGGCTGGATTCTGCCCCGGGAAGATACAACCACGATGATTCTGGGAAATGTTGAAGGACAAGGCTATGTTGCGTTTAGCCCTGGATATGTAGCGTTGGCTTATCACCTACCAGAAGCCCAAGTTTTCTTATCTGATGATTGGCTGAACAGCATTAGAATGGACCCGGTGGAAACTCTTAAGAGAATGCTGTTGCAGGGAAAGCATTACCGGTACAGAGTGACCAGTGAGTATGATACAGTGAACTTGAGGGCTCCCTACAGATTTATAGCTTTGATGCTTAATAGGGTCTTTGGGAGAGCTCATGGCAGACTCTTCAAGCTAGAGTCGATACCCACCATTTTCAATGTGGCCACCCAAGGAACAATTTTCAATTGGGCCAGCATGGTATCCAACAGTCTTTCTTCTTGCTTGACCTCAGCCTTGGAGGGAGAGTCTCGGAAAAGATCGGAATTCTATATGAGTTCAATATTGATAGACTGCATATTGTGCAACCAACCTTTCCCCGATCTCAGGTACATCTGGGACAAGGAAAGAATGCCTGTTTATGCCACTTATAGACCATTGTGGGCTCACCAGTACCATAGCCATTACAGAGAGGTCTATGAGAACTTCATTATGCCACTGTACACACTCAATTTCCGGAAGGAGTGTGACTGTATGTCGGAAGAAGCCATGCAAGTAATAGAAGAATACGCGGATTATTACTTAACTGAAAATGGCATGTACTTCTGGATGTTTGGAGGATCAAGAACACCTTCACTGCTGCCCAAATATGCAACAGATTACATAGTCCACAAGGAGGCAGTCAGACAAGTGTTCATAGATGGAATAGGCAGTTTTCTGTTCGAACATAAGAAGACTGCCTACCCTCCTTTGCCATTCAAGCTAGGAAGCTACAAATTCACCAAGGTAAAACAAGCTGTTGAATTCATAGAGGAGTTGGAGAAGTTCCATTTTGGCGAGATGCCTTTCCGGAGAAATGATACTCATGGGAAAGTAGCGGAGCACTGTAAAGAGCATAAGGTGCATTTTGAGTATACCCACCATTTCGATAGGGATGAATCTGTCTTCCGGAATGCCCCGAACATGACAGCACTGAAGAGAAGATTCAAGAAGAAAATCACTACCATAGGTGGGAAAGGGGATGAACAGGCTAAAGCTGAGGAAGAAGCCAAAAGGAGAAATGAATAAGCCCAGAGGTTAGCGAAAGAAGCTGCAGAAAGGATGCATACAAAAGGAGAAAGAAGAGCTGCTCAGGAAGCAGCTGAGAAAGAAAAGGAAGCAGCCAAAGAAGCAGAAGAAGCAAAGAGAAAGCTCGATGAAGAGCTCCAAAACCAGGAAGCTGAAAGAATAAAATCGACCCAGCAGTCAGCTTCTGAAATAACAGTAGGGCAGAACCAGGAGGTGGAAAATACTGAGGTTCAGACCTCTCAAATACCTGCTACCAGCATACCCATGGTCCCCACACTCAGGCTGGTCCCTTTTGTGCAGGAAAAGGGAAAGGAAATCCCTGATTTCAACACTGTATATTATGATAGGGCAACGAAGAGAATAATAAAGAGGACAGAGAGGAAAGTTGAGGCAGAAGGTCTACCTGGTAAAATGATAACAGATATGGCTGTTATGTTAGGAACCGACCAGGATCCGAGATTTACCCTAAGAGCCAGGTTTGCATTCATCCAAGCTTCAGAAGATAATGTAGGCAAGATAATGATAGACTTGGAGCAATCCAAGAAATATTCTGCTCAATTAAAGGATACATTGAGGAAAGAGAGGGAGGAAAGCAACAGGCTCAAAAGGAAATATGAAGATGTGCAACAGGAAATGAAATCCTCAAGAGCTGAAGTACAGGCCCTTTAAGTATAAATGCAAGTCAAGGAATCAACACAGGAGGCCCTAGAGAAAGTGCAGAAGGGATGCCAAGATCTAAAGAGTGAGAAGGGACATCTGCTGGCAAAGGTGGAGGAGCTAGAAGAGAAGCTGAAGATCCTCTTGCAGGCCAATGATCTGCACACCCAAGAACTGAGAAAGGAACACCAGGAGCAGATTTATTCTTTGACCACTACTTTGGAAGTGGCAAGAGAACAGCAGGTTAATCTCCAGCCTTTCAAGGAGCATGTATTGACCCAGAAAACCAAGATACTGCAGCTGCAGACTGCTGTTGAAGAAGAAATATGCAGAGTGCTGCAAATCAATGGCAGGTTGGAGGAGATCCTGGACACTGCATCATACTTTGTGGACTAATCCTAGGACGTCCTAGAGGCCCTAACTGCAAGAATGGCAAGGTTGGAGAACAATGAAGAAACCCCAGCGGATCTACCGGCAAAAGACCAGCAGGCCCTCAAATGGGACTATAACCTAGTGGAGTTTGCTATTAACACCACTGAAGACTTCAAGAAGGCAGTAAATAAGAAAAAGGGATTATGCACCGAGTTTTTCAGAAGACTTCTCATTACATATAACCAGTGCCAGATAGAAGCGAAAGAGAGGCTTGAAGCTTTCCCAGATCACGATGCCTTTGTGGAGCTATTGCAGAAGAGATTCTAGGAGGAAGAAGCTAAGGTGCAGGATATCAAAGCCCTTGGATGATCTAATCCTGAGAATCCAAGTAGCTCATCCAGCTCTTAGTGTACAGCTTGTGGAATATCAGCTCCGATTGAGTACATCCAGGGTCGAGGCCATCAAGAATCAAGCTGAAAAGTTTGAGATAAATATTCAGTTTTTGGAGACTTGTGCTTTTGAAGGCATCGCTAATGAAGCTGCATCTTGGAAGAAGTTTCTAGATAGTCAAGTAGGCCCCTCCTCATGAAGGATCAGTCATAATTGTAATTTATAACTATTTTGTAAAACGTGTAAGAAAAGTAGAATGTTGGGAGATGAGAGGTTGGGAAGCCCAAAGGTCACTTTGGGCAGCCCAACAGTTTGACCCTTTTGTATAAATGTAAAAGACTTAGAAAGGGAAAATGACTTTTTCCCAGTGAGACTGGTGAAGACATATTGTAAAAAGAACTATTTTCTTTTGCAATAAAAAATTACAGTTTTCCTGTTGGAGAAAGCTTGGTGGAATATTCAAATGTTGTACTATGGATTTGTTGAAGAGGAACTATTTCATTTTCAGCTTTATATCCATTAACTGTGAGACCATTCTAACTCATTGAACCTATGTTCTTGTATGAATGTTTTCCAGTTTATTTTTTGAATATTTCCACTAGGAGTAATGAATGTTGTTCATAAACAATTGGCTATCTGGTTGTGAAATATCTTTAATTGTTCATGCGATATGGGAAGAAATATCAGCTAACTGTAGTTTCTCTTATGTTGCATGCACGCTTTCCATTACTCGTAATTTAATTCAGTCTGTTCCCCGGGGATAGATAGATAGGTAATTAGTTTCTTTTCATGGTTGCATATGTGATTAGGAGGTTTGGGAGTCTAATACGAGAGGTAAGAACCTGCGCATCGCATTGTGACGCTTCCCGCATCCTCATCATCCTGCATTGTTAATTAGTCCTTTGCATTTCATACATTAAGTCAAAAATACAAAAACTCGGTGAACCGGGTTGCAACCGGTAAAACCTTTGTTTTGTTACTTGACCTACGGTAGCCGGACCGCAAACTGGATGGATTCCCTATACCAAACAGTCAATGGGCTAGTTGGGAACATTGATTGGGGAGAAGCCCTTACTGTTGTCGCCTGTGAATTTCCAGGCCTCAACAGTTCTGGCGCTAGAAGGAGGGCCGCCAGTGAATGGCTGGCCGTGGAAAATTAGTTTTCCCAAGATTACCTTACCAGTAGATAATTTGAAGCTTTCAGCCTGACCCAAGTACTTACAGGTTTCGATTATGCTTTGAAGTAAGAAAGCTTGTTCTCACCCCGCGTTGCTCTTTGCTGAGATTTTGTTCTTTTGGCCTATACTCATGGCTGGTGTGATTGTGAACCAACCCAACCCATTACCTGCTTGGAGAGCTAGATCACCTTTGAGCCTTACGCCTCCATTGCATAACTTACCTCAAGGTTTTGAGAAGCTGCTGCCTAAGTTTGACCTTGAAGAAAATACCGCTGTAGATGATCACTTGCAGAGTTTTTATTTAGCAGTAGAAGGGTTAAGGGCTGGGGAGTACGAAGATGTTGTCTATAGATTATTCCCTCATACCTGAAAGGGGTAGCTGCTTCATGGTACTTTGCCCTGCCCGCAAACTCGATCCTAGACTGGAACTCTTTCGAAAAGGTTTTCAGGAGTAAATATACAGCCCAAAAAATGCATGCCTCATTAATGAAAGGTCTTGGTTTGTTAAGAAAATATAAGAATGAAAAGGTACATAAGTTCACTCAAAGATTTTCATTGTACCTAAAGAATTTTTCTGAAGCTGACAGACCCTCAGACAAGGTCTTAATTGAGTATTATACGTCTTCCTTAGGACCTGAATTGGCTATGTTTGCTAAAATGAAAGCCAAGCCTACATTGGTAGATACTTATGAAGAGGCAGGAAGGGTAGAAGCTGAAATGGAAAGTGTAGAAGATTACCCTGACTTACCTAAAGAGAATAATACCGGGAGAAGAGCTATACCACTGTCTAAACCGAAAGAGGATCACCCACATGATCTTGAGGGAATGATGAAAATGATGCAAAAGCTTTCCAACCAAATAATGGATCTGGAAAAGGAAAGGGACATTCAGAAAACTTATAAGCCCTACTATCCAAAAAGAGAGGATCAAAACCAATGGAAAATTCCTTCACCAACTTAAGCCTCAATAAATATAAAAGAAATAGGGGGGGATAATTTCTGTACCTTTCACCAGCAACCCCACTCTGAGAAGAAATTCCCTCAATGGTTGAATTCAATGTCTTTGGTAATGAATAAGCCACTGAACTCCAAATTGACTAAAGACAGTGATGAAGAAGGAGGAAAAGAACAGACCCTAGAGAAGCAAGATGATGATACAATATTCTTATGGAATGGTGTTTCGCTATTCAACACAGAAGAAAATACACTTACATCCACAAAAGATAAGAACCTAGCAATTAAGGACAGCGCAATACTTTCAAAGATTAAACATTTGCAGGAAAATTTCAAAAGACAGGTAGAAGTAAATGTTGAAGACAAAACACCTGAAGCAGCTACCCTCAACCAGGAGGCAGAACCAAGAAATGAGACTGTCAAACCTGTGAAAGATATTGGGGAAGGAAGCACTGAAAAAGTTAAGGAAGTTAAAGAGGAAATACCCCCCGCAAATCAACCTGTGAAAGAAAAGATCGAATTAACTAGGACAATGAAAACTAGCGCTCCACCTTTCCTTGTGACTCTTGAAATTTTGAATCATAAGGTTCATAATTGTTTGGTGGACTCTGGATCATCGATGAATGTTATGCCTTTGGCAGTTTGCAAAAAACTTAATGGGCAAATAAAACCTACTATTTGGGATGTCACCCAACTTGACAAAACTAGTGTCAAAGCAGTAGGGGAGATGGAGAACGTTCTGATTTGATTGTCTGCAAATAAAAGGATATGTCATTACATTGACATTGTAGTAGCATACATACCTGATGGGTATGGAATCATCCTGAACCAAGATTGGACAACAAGACTAAATGGGTACTTTGCTTTGGATTGGTCTCACTTGTGGTTACCTCAGAAGGGTATCCCAAACCGAATTAAGATATTAAGAGAGCCCTACATGAAGCACAATGTCACTAAGCTAGGAGAGGGAAATGAATCTGCTGATTATGTCCTGGGAAATTATCTGACTGAGCTTGAGTTAAGACATCTTACTCCAAGAAAGGCCAGTTCTATGACTGATACTCAACCTGAGCTCCTTCAACTTCCTCAGGCTGTAAGAGATGATTGTAGAATAGTAGACATGAAGTTAGTTTCAAAAACAACACAGCTAGATCATGGTTAAAAAACTCATCTCTATTGTTCAGCCCATCCCTTAACTCCCCGTGATTAAATATTTTCAGGAGTGGGCAATAATTTTTCTTTCTTTTTGATTTGTACATAAATAAATTGATTTTGTGATCTTTAGTGCTTTGATGCTTTTTCTTTGATTGTTTGATTTAATGCTGTTTATTTTATTGTTTGCTAGCATTTCTTTTGGTCTTGAATAAAGAGGCAAACTTTGGTTGCAATGGGGACATCAGGGTTCTTTATTAACTGAAATCTTGAACAAAAGACTGTGCTTTGAAGTATAGAATGTCTTCTAGTAACAGTTTTCCTAACTGGTAATGCATTCATTGAAGTCTTACTTAACCCAATAAATAGCTCAGAAGTAAAAGAGGTCTGGAATACTATTTCGAGGCTCCATCCATTTCACATTTTAAATATCCAAGGGGGTGACAACAAAAGACCCACGGAAAGGAAGCAGAGTAAGACAGTATATCATATAAATGATCCCATGTCATATATTCAGAAAAGCAAAAGCTATCAAGTGTCAAAACTCCTTAAAGAAAAACAATATATTTCAAAGCAAAATATCAAAGCATGAAGTACTAAAATGGCCAGAAGATCCTCTCTGTCCGTGAACTGAAATATGAAATACATTGTTCACACAAAAGGACACTATGGGATAGAGGATCCTGAATTAAAATTTAGTAAGAAAAGGCTTGCAGGAGGACTCATATCAAAAGAACTAAAGTTCGAAAGGCACAAAAGTGCAGTTGGCATGGGAATGAGGAACAAAAGGATAATGTTGTTTACTCTCTGTTACAATCCTGTGGTGTCCAAACTGTAAACTACCTGAGGACAGACAAAATAAACCTCACATATTTGGCCTCAAAAGAGTTATTCAGACTTGCAATATTTCTGATGTTACCATTTCCCAAAGAATAGACTACTTCTCAATGATTTAAATGCTTAAGTTGGCTAGCCCGAGGATAAAGACATCTAGAAGATTTCAACTTTTATTCAGATGGTCCTACACTGGGAAAGAGTTAATTCAGAAATTTGGGGTTCACCAGGTAGTCGCCAATTGTTGCAGCTGCAACGATTTCCCAAAATTCTAAAAATTTTAGGACCCTCCTTTGTGTGGATTAGTTTTATTTTCTGCTTGAAATTGGTCTAAGAACTTTCAGAAAGACATTGCTGGTGCTTGGATTGAGCTACCCATTGTTTTGATTTCTTCCTCTGATGCCTTAAGTCATCCACTATGTGATCAGATCCTATCGCTTCCCTTAAGCGCATTTGAAAACTTGCTGGAATCGGGAGATGAGTTGTTTTGGTCTTCCGCAGTTGCGGATGGGTCTTAGCTTTGGTCTTCCGCAATTGCGGACGGTTTTTGCTTTGCGGAAAGAAAACCCTCCGACTTCCGACCCGTTGGGTTTTTCGCGTCGGACACTTTTTGGTTCGGCATCAGAATCTTTTATGATTTTTTCTTCCGCCATTGCGGATGGGTTTTCGATTTGTGACTTTTGGTTTTCTCCCGATCCGAGTGATTTTTTTCAACTGCTTTTGAGTTTTGAGTCGGAACCGTTTATCATGTCATTTTTCCCCGTTGCGGAAAGATTCAAACTTTCGTCTCCCAATCTAAAACCTTTCGATCTTCGATCTCTCAACTGCTACTCGATTGAATAACTGGAACGGAAGGCTCGGCGCTTTGATCATCTGCCGTAGCGGAAGAACGTTAGCTTTTATCCTCCATTTCAAAAACCTTTCGAAGTCTGATTTTTTGATTTTGTTTTTCTGCCATGCGGGTCTCCGTGGCTGGGTCTAC
>LPNX010731729.1:262688-273062 GCA_001517045.1 Pseudotsuga menziesii | reverse complement strand
TATATATATATATATATATATATACGGGGACGGTGTATTGTTATTCTATTGTTATTTTTTCGCTGAGCACTGTCGCCATCGAGCTGTCGTTTTCTTGAGGTAGCAAAGATACCCACTGTCAGTGTACCTACATCCAGGTGGCAGCTGAGGAATTCGGACTGTCATCGATCCGCCATACTTGCCGTATAGCCAGGTAGGATCCTCGTCGATTTTCCCATTCCATTTTGAGCTGTTGGAGGTCTTCTACAGTGGTTTGAGGTCCCCGGTAGTTTTCCTTGACCCGCTAGGTTATATGCTTATATAAGTGAAAATTGTATCTTTTTGACCGTCAGAGCAGCTTTGTTTTTCCGCCATCGTTCATCTTGCTACCCTGTGCATAGGAATTGAGGGGTTTCAGCGTAGACGACCGTTACGCCGTCTGCGCCAAACCACCCTTCGCAGTTATGATAGGTATGAGGTAGGTCTACCATGGACTGCTTTAGGGGTTTGTGGCTGTCTATCCCGTGGTGCGTTACCCGAATTTTAAGCCCTAGCCGTTTTCACCTTCGCGGTTCTGTGCATCCTCGTCGAGCTTAGTATCGAACCCGTGGCTTGCCGGAGGAGACATGTCTTTTCCATTGGTGTAGGCATGGCGCTGTTGAGAAAACGTCATAGTTACTACTATTGTTTCCTGCACTGCTTAAACCCCAGCCGTTTTGTACCTATATACTTCAAGCTACCCCCGTAGAGCTCAACGGTCAAGCCCTAGCCTGTGGGAGGAAAATTTATCGTTATTCTTAGTTTGTTGACCAAAGGGGCATGGGTATGGTTTTTCTAAGGCGCCGTTGAAAGCCTGCGTAGCTGCTATGATATTCCATGCACAGCAAAAGGACCATGGCATGCATAGAAAGCAGAATTGGGTGGCCCATTGATCTAGATTTCCTTGTCATCTTGAACGTGGTTGATATAATGGTTCAATATCATTCAGCAGTAGTAGATTGCTATTTTTTACTATATTTGACATTTTTTGCATCATGCTAGATATAGAAAAGGTCATTAAATGCTGCACTTTGGTTGTAACAGTCAGATTAGTTAGGCCATGTTAGGCTATCCATGCATACATTTGTCTCTTTAACAAATTGCCGTCATAATACAAATTGAAGAAATAAAACGCTGCAGACTGTCATATAAATGTCTGCACCTTGAATTTCTCAATGTTACAATGTTATATATGGTAGGAAGAATTTGAATCCACCATGTCCAAGAGGCAGAAGAAGAGGGCCCCTGTGGTCGAAGAAGAACCAGAAGTAGAGGTTGTCACGAAGACCGAATACATATATGAAGACACTCAATGTGTTTCTGGTGTTGAACCCAGGTACAAATGGGGTGAAATATATAGATTGATTTCCCACAGGGAATTTCCTGACATGGGCCTCAAAGAAGAATCCATCTATGCTAACATAGAGAAATCCGCTCTCATGAAAGTTGCCACCGGGCCAGAGCTGTTCCCATGCTCTGAGGTAATTGGCTGGATTCCGCCCTAGGAAGATACAACCACGATGATTCTGGGAAATGTTGAAGGACAGGGCTATGCTGCGTTTATCCCTGGATATGTAGCGTTGGATTATCACCTACCAGAAGCCCAAGTTTTCTTATCTGATGATTGGATGAACAACATCAGAATGGACCTGGTGGAAACTCTTAAGAGAATGCTGTTGCAGGGAAAGCATTACCGGTACAGACCGACCAGTGAGTATGATACAGCGAACTTGAGGGCTCCCTACAGATTTATAGCTTTGATGCTTAACAGGATCTTTGGGAGATCTCATGGCAGACTCTTCAAGCTAGAGTGGATACCCATCATTTTCCATGTGGCCACCCAAGTGACAATTTTCAATTGGGCCAGCATGGTATCCAGCTGTCTTTCTTCTTGCTTGACCTCAGCCTTGGTCTTTTGGGGAGAGTCCCGAAAAAGATTGGAATTCTATATGAGTTCAATATTGATAGACTTCATATTGTGCAACCAGCCTTTCCCCGGTCTCAGGTGCACCTGGGACAGGGAAAGAATGCCTGTTTATGCCGCTTATAGACCATTGTGGGCTCACCAGTACCATAGCCATTACAGAGAGGTCTGTGAGCACTTCATTATGCCACTGTACACACTCAATTTCTGGAAGGAGTGTGACTGTATGTCGGAAGAAGACATGCAAGTAATAGAAGAATACATGGATTATTACTTAACTGAAAATGGCATGTACTTCCGGATGTTTGGAGGATCAAGAACACCTTCACTGCTGCCCAAATATGCAATAGATTACATAGTCCACAAGGAGGCAGTTAGACAAGTGTTCATAGATGGAATAGGCAGTTTTCTATTCGAACATAAGAAGACTGCCTACCCTCCTTTGCCATTCAAGCTAGGAAGCTACAAATTCACCAAGGTAAAACAAGCTGTTGAATTCATAGAGGAGTTGGAGAAGTTCCATTTTGGCGAGATGCCTTTTCGGAGAAATGATACTCACGGGAAAGTAGCGGAGCACTGTAAATAGCATAAGGTGCATTTTGAGTATACCCACCATTTCGATAGGGATGAATCTGTCTTTCGGAACACCCCGAACATGACAGCACTGAAGAGAAGATTCATGAAGAAAATCACTACCATAGGCGGGAAAGGGGATGAACAGGCTAAAGCTGAGGAAGAAGCCAAAAGGAGAAATGAAGAAGCCTAGAGGTTAGCAAAAGAAGCTGCAGAAAGGATGCATACAGAAGGAGAAAGAAGAGCTACTCAGGAAGCAGCTGAGAAAGCAAAAGAAGCAGCCAAAGAAGCAGAAGAAGCAAAGAGAAAGCTCGATGCAGAGCTCCAAAAGCAGGAAGATGAAAGAATAAAATCGACCCAGCAGTCAGCTTCTAAAATAATAGCAGGGCAGACCTAGGAGGTGGAAAATCCCGAGGTTCAGACCTCTCAAATACCTGCTACTAGCATACCCATGGTCCCCACACCCAAGCTGGTCCCTTTTGTGCAGGAAAAGGGAAAGGAAATCCCTGATTTCAAGACTATATATTATGATAATGCAATAAAGGGAATAATAAAGAGGATAGAGAGGAAAGTTGAGGCGAAAGGTCTACCTGGTAAAATGATAACAGATACGGCTGTTATGTTAGGAACCGACCAGGATCCGAGATTTACCCTAAGAGCCGATTCTGCATTCATCCAAGCTTCAGAAGATAATGTAGGCAAGATAATGATAGAATTGGATCAATCCAAGAAATCTTCTGCTCAATTAAAGGATACATTGAGGAAAGAGAGGGAGGAAAGCAACAGGCTCAAAAGGAAATATGAAGATGTGCAAGGGGAAATGAAATCCTCAAGAGCTAAAGTACAGGCCCTTCAAGTAGAAATGCAAGTCAAGGAATCAGCACAGGAGGCCCTAGAGAAAGTGCAGAAGGAATGCCAAGATCTAAAGAGTGAGAAGGGATAGCTGCTGGGAAAGGTGGAGGAGCTAGAAGAGCAGCTGAAGATCCTCTTGCAGGCCAATGATCTGCACACCCAAGAACTGAGAAAGGAACATCAAGAGCAGATTTCTTCTTTGATCACTACTTTGGAAGTGGCAAGAGAACAACAGGTTAATCTACAGCCTTTCGAGGAGCATGTATTGACACAGAAAACCAAGATGCTGTAGTTGCAGACTGCTGTTGAAGAAGAAAGATGCAGAGTGCTGCAAATCAATGGCAGGTTGGAGATGATCCTGGACACTGCATCATACTTTGTGGACCGATCCCAGGACGTCCTAGAGGCCCTAACTACAAGAATGGCAAGGTTGGAGAACAATGAAGAAACCCCAGTGGATCTACCGACAAAAGACCAGCAGGCTCTCAAACGGGACTATAACCTAGTGGATTTTGCTATTAGCACCGCTGAAGACTTCAAGAAGGCAGTAAAGAAGACAAATGGATTATGCACCGAGTTTTTCAGAAGACTTCTCATTACATATAACCGGTGCCAGATAGAAGCGGAAGAGAGGCTTGCAGCTTTCCCAGATCGCGATGCCTTTGTGGAGCTATTGCAGAAGAGATTCCAGGAGGAAGAAGCTAAGGTGTAGGATATCAAATCCCTGGATGATCTAATATTGAGAAGCCAAGTAGCTCATCCAGCTGTCAGTGTACAGCTTGTGGAAGATCAGCTCCGATTGAGTACATCCAGGGTCAAGGCCATCAAGAATCAAGCTGAAAAGTTTGAGATAAATATTCAGTTTTTGGAGCCTTGTGCATTTGAAGGCATCGCTAATGAAGCTGCAGCTTGGAATAAGTTTCTAGATAGTCAAGCAGGCCCCTCCTCATGAAGGATCAGTCATAACTGTAATTTATAACTATTTTGTAAAACATGTAAGAAAAGTAGAACGTTGGGAGACGAGAGGTTGGGAAGACCAAAGGTCACTTTGGGCAGCCCAACAGTCTGACCCTTTTATATAAATGTAAAAGACTTAGAAAGGGAAAAGGACTTTTTCCCAGTGAGACTGGTGAAGACATATTGTAAAAAGAACTATTTCCTTTTGCAATAAAAAATTACAGTTTGCCTGTTGGAGAAAGCTTGGTGGAATATTCAAATGTTGTACTATGGATTTGTTGAAGAGGAACTATTTCATTTTCAGCTTTATATCCATTAACTGTGAGACCATTCTAACTCATTGAACCTATGTTCTTGTATGAATGTTTTCCAGTTTATTTTATGAATATTTCCACTAGGAGTAATGAATGGTGTTCATAAACAATTGGCTATCTGGTTGTGAAATATCTATAATTGTTCATGCGATATGGGAAGAAATATTAGCTAATTGTAGTTTCTCTTATGCTGCATGCATGCTTTCCATTACTCATAATTTAATTCAGTCTGCTCCCCGGGGATAGATAGATAGGTAATTAGTTTCTTTTCATGGCTGCATATGTGATTAGGAGGTTTGGGAGTCTAAGACGAGAGGTAAGAACCTGCGCATCACATTGTGACACTCCCCGCATCTTCATCATCCTGCATTGTTAATTAGGCCTTTGCATTTCATACATTAAGTCAAAAATACAAAAACTCGGTGGACCGGGCCGCAACCGGTAAAACCTTTGTTTTGTTACTTGACCTACGGTAGCCGAACCACAAACCAGATGGATTCCCTATACCAAACAGTCAACGGGCTAGTTGGGAACGTTGATTGGGGAGAATTCCTTACTGTTGTCGCCTGCGAATTTCCAGGCCTCAACACATTGTGAAATCTTGACTCATATTCTTGTGGTGGGTCCACAAGGTGTTGATCAAATGTCCACAAGTGTGCTTGAGAGATCATACAAATCATGGAACAAATTTATTGCAAAAACCACATACTTTTGGTAATAGACCAGGTAATGTAGGAAAATGATGTATGAGATAAAGATGATTGATGTGTCTCTAATGAAGTGTCACGAGGACTAGTGAAGAAGTATTAAATAAGTCCTAAAACCTAAGTAAAATGCGCACTTGGGGAAATGAACGCACAACACTATTAAAATACCCACACAACACTTAGAAAAATGCTCGACTATCAAGTAAAATTCCCACCAAGCATTGAATAAAATGTTCGTAGGACATGAAGAAATGCTCGTAGGCCATGGGGAAATGCTTGCATAGGATAAGTAATATTCCCTCCAAGACAAAAGAAAAATATGCCTGCAAACTCTAGAAAATGCACGCGACTGCTACCAAAACACTGCTGTGCTAACAGAACTACAAACAGTATGCATGCATGCTCTAGAAAATGCACATAGCTGCTATGGAAACTGCAAACAATGCTACTGAAATTGCATACAGTGCTACCAAAATTACAAATAGCGATACAAAAATTGTAGATAGTGCTTCCAGAACCACAAAAAGCGCTACGGGAATGCTTGTAGGTTGCGGATTAGTTGTTTTGGACATATTTTTTGAAAATAAGAATGTGAGTTATGCTTAAGGCCAACTCAAGATGAATTTCATTGGTTTATAAGTCCAAGTATGAAGGGGACATGAAAAATATGATTGAACAAGGTTTAAATCTTCATGAATAAGTTAGTCTTCGTTGAATATAAATGGCATTAGAGGAAATTTCAATTTAAAATGGGCCTTCCAAAAATAATACAAATTCCATGTCATCATTTATTAGACAATCAAAATTCTTTAAAATTCAAAAAGGGAGCACCTCTTAAACAATTTTTTTATATAAATTTGGGGATAGGTATCATAAAAACAACTACTTTTTTTGTTCGTATTTTGGACATATCTCCCTATGTTTTTACTCAAATTTCGATCGGGAGAGCTCGTTGGATGCATAATTAAATTCTGCATCCAACGAGTACCCACTCAGCATACATCATCATCACGTTTTTTCAGGTATTTCTTGTTTTTTGGGTAGCGATCCCATCAAAAGTATGCCAAGTGGGTACTCATTGGATGTGGAATTTAATTCTGCATCCAACAAGCTCTCCCGATCGAAATTTGAGTAAAAACACAAGGAGATATGTCGAAAACATGAACAAAAAGTAGTTTCTTCTTTTCTTCCTCCAAAATTAATAAATATTATTTTATTATTTTAACTATTATTTTATTAATTTTCCTTAGGAGGCCCATTTTGAGTTGAGATTTCCTCTAATGCATGACCTTTATGTCCATGTCTAGCATTAAATTACCGACAAATAAGTTGACTCACAACATTTCAAAGCCCTTCGTTGTCCACTAACACATTGGATCAACAAATTCAAAAGCCTCAAGTATAACAAGTGGTTCCACAACATGAAAAGACAAAGTATATAAATACAAGTGAGCACAAATCATTTGAAGGGGGTGAAGTGTGTGATAATATGGAGCTCTAAGGAAACAAATATTTTTGGGGTATTGCTATTTGCATAAGAAGACAAATCTTGTGATTTAAGAATAAGTATGAAGTCTCCAAAAGATGTGTATTTGATCTATGGAATTTCTGAGTTAGAACAAGTTACATATTACAAATTACGGAGGAAGATTATTAGGGATAATTTTAGGGGCGAATTTTAGCCCAGTGGGCTATTTTTCCATGTTTTTCTCCCAAACAAGATTCGTCATTTTGCATTTTTTGAAGCCCTGTTTCACCCAATTTTTATGGGGTAAAATTTTTTCACCCTAAAAATCGCCAAATTATTATATAAACGATATAAAATCCTTGGAAATTAAAATATTTTTTGAAAAATATTGCCAATCATTTTATAGTTGGCATTTTAAGAATTGGTAATATTCGCCACCATTTATACACTTTTAAATAAGTATGGTTCCTTAAAATCATCCCTGAAGATTATGGAATTTCTAGGCTATGCAAAGAGAGAGATAAGGGAGTGTCTTAATGAACTGATGATCTATAGAATTATGTGTGAGGGGTATGAGGTCCATATTTGAAGTTTGATATTGTAGAGGCTTTCTTTTTTATAACTTCAAAATTGCAAGGAGGGCATATTATAGGATCCATAGGTGGTTATAGGAATTGCAGAATAGGTAGTTACAGGAACTCAAGAGAGTGAAAGAAATAGAAGGACACGTGAATACAGATCTTTTAAGGATATTGTTGAAGCTATAGGATTGTCTGAAGACAACTTTTGGATTTAGCTACAATAACATGGTTTGGTGTCACAAGGATTGTTGATATCAAGATAGTCTATGGACTGAGAGCTCAATCACATATGCATAGATAGAGAGTGAATGCATACATGATAGAGAATATATTGAAGACCAAGAACACAACTGATTTGAAGAGGGTTGTACCATCATGTATATAATTTATTATATAAAGAAAGTAGGTGGGTGTCTATGTTATCTTTGTTGAGTTGGTTCTCAACCAAGGAGATTGGTGTCTACAACAAGTTGGTTCTTGCAAACACTATTATAATGGGTTGGTGCTTTGCTCAGGGGGTTGCTTCCTCCTTCAAGTTGGTGATTATAAATTAGGGGGTTGGGGCCTCCTTCAAGTTCATGATTGTGAATAAGGGATTGGCGATCCTCATATGTTGAATCCTATCAAGATTGTAATTCTTGTTTAAGATAAGAAAATGTTTCCATGGTTTTCTCCCTTATTGGGGTTCTACATAAATATATGTGTATTTTGATTTGATGTTAATTTATATTGATATGATTGATTATGTGATAAGTTGAAAATGTAATTGATGATTAAATCCGTTTAAAATTGATTTACTCCCCCTCACAGTGTTGGTGAATAATCCAATAATTGGTATCAGAGCATGTTCTTTCATAATAGCTTAACAGTTGGAAGGAAGATATCGAACACAAATGGATTATGAAGAAATTTATGTCTACCAAAACAAAGATCCTTTGTTCAATGAAGAAAAATATATAATATGAAGCATAATAATGGAAGTATATCTAAAGGCAATGAGATGTGATATTTGGAACTTAGTTTTTTTTGGCTACACACTTCCAAAAAAATCCTTGAAATATACAACTAAAAAGGAGCTAAGAAAGAACAAACAATGGAAATAGATGCCATCCTGAGTGAACTACCTAATTATGTGAAATTCAATGTAGTACAATGTACATCAACTAAAGAAATTTGGAACAACATACAAAAAATCTACATAGTTAAGTAAGTCATTGAAATAAACAAGGAATCATATGTAGAAGAATACATTGGTTCATCTTATGTCTATGGAAGTGACTTGGATGAAGTACTTCTCACAAATTCATATTCAAAAGTTGATCCTTTGGAAAAAAAATATCTAAGAATTTCCTTGAGTCTCTAAAAATTGTCTTCACACTTGGAAGTCCATTCAAACTTCACACCCTTCTTCTGCAAATAAGTAATGGGATGAGCTAACTTTGAGAAAACTTAAATGAATCTTCGGTAGTGTTGGCACTTGGGCAGACCCGGGTTAATGCTTTTCACGTTGCACCAACAAAAGACCCACTGTGTTGGCCCTTTCGGCAACAACCTGCGCGCAGGTTGCAGTCTCACCCGAAACAGCAATGGGGTGCCGCAGAATCAGGTTTCTGCATGCAGAGAGGGGTATTACTGTACCTTAGCCTTTCTAAATAATTACTAATCAACTTCTGATTAACTTATCATTCATTCATATATATTTCACAACATAATACACAAACCAGCTTGCATAACCCACTACAGGGAATTCACAGCGCAACTTAGTAATAACAGAGATCTTATAATATCAGATATATTCAGTTTAATGCATGGAAATAGCAAAACAGGAACAACACAACAAAACCACAACACCAATATAACGTGGTTCACCCCCAGTGTAGGGGCTACGTCCACAAACTGCGTTTTATTCCTCTTTCCTCAAAACCACAGTTTATCTGCGCACACAGCTGCAGATTTCTTCCTTCCTTAATAGCCGCGCACACAGCAGCAGGCTTCTGCGCACACAACTGCAGATCTTTCTTTCCTCCTTACAAAAACCCTCTGCGCACACAGCTGCAGAGGTCGTCCACGCACACAGCTGGGACTTGTCCTTTCCTTACACAACCAATCTTACTTGCCTTATCTTTTCTTACATCAAAAATCCTAACCTCTCCATTTTACATAAGCGCTTATTTATACTGCGCGGCTTTACAAAACCCTGGTCTTAAACCATGGGCACCCACAAAACCCTAAACCCTGGATTTAAACCATGGGCTTATTACATACAGAGAGGGTTTTTACTTACCCTACACCCCTAAGACTATTTTGACCCATAGCTCCGCTTACAAATTTCCTAACTAACCGCGGAGTTACCCTATATGGAATATGCGCCCCAACAGGCCCCTAAGACTCACTAGTGGCCCGTCCCGGGACACTCTGCATCTTGCTCTGGCGGGCAAATCTTCTTTGCGAGGGTCTGGAACCGACTGGTGAGATTATGCAGTATCTCATCAGTGGCTTGCTCCTTTTCCACCATCTCCTGTAGTACTGAAGAAGAGTCTATATCAGCCTTTTCCTGTGCAAAATTGTCATATGCATTCAAAATTTTGAGCTGGCTTTCCGCGGCATTGGTCAGCTCTAGAGCTTCATCGACCAGGGGCTGCAGTGCACTTTCCAGCATTGTCACCTTCGTCCTGCATGACTCGATTTCCTGTTGAAGTTCCTTGCTGCGTTTTACTTTAGCCATCTTCTGCATAGGTGGCAGCGTCTTGATCTCTATTCGGACTGCATCGAGCTCATCCTGGCGCAGCTTGATGGTTTCCTGAATCTTCCCTACATCTGGAGGATCCTATAGATTTGCCCAAGCTTCTATGCTATCTTCGATTAGTTGTGCGACACTAGCCATATTGTCTGATATTTTTGCTGCTGAAGCCTTGATATCCTACTGGCGCTGTTGTCGGACCTCTGGAGGAGTCTCAGGGGGAATGCGTAGTTGCAATTC
>LPNX010731729.1:203946-256928 GCA_001517045.1 Pseudotsuga menziesii | reverse complement strand
TTATACTGCGCGGCTTTACAAAACCCTGGTCTTAAACCATGGGCACCCACAAAACCCTAAACCCTGGATTTAAACCATGGGCTTATTACATACAGAGAGGGCTTTTACTTACCCCGACACCCCTAAGACTATTTTGACCCATAGCTCCGCTTACAAATTTCCTAACTAACCGCGGAGTTACCCTATATGGAATATGCGCCCCAACAGGTAGTACACTGCCAACCCCATAAAATATCTTACTTCTGATACACTCTTTAGTGTCTTCCATTACATTATAGCTCTTATCTTTTCAAGATCCATTGAGATGCCTTCTTATGATATGATGTGCCCCAAGTAGTGGATTCTACTTTGATAGAATGAACACTTAATTAGATTGGCATACAACTGATTTTCTATGAGTACTTGCATCACCCAGATGCTCTTCATGTTCTTCTTATAACTTGGAATATATAGGATTCCATCCAAGAATACAATAGTACAAATTTATTCAAATAATTTTTGAAAACTCCATTCATTATACGCATGACGCTGGTGCATTTATGAATCCAAAAGGTACCATTGTAAACTAATAATGACCATACCTAGTCTTGAATGTTGTCTTACTAAATTCTTCATTCTTGATTTTAACTTAGTGATATCCTGATCTCATATCTATCTTTTAGAATACTTTGGATCCTCTTAGCTGGTCAAACAAGTAATCAATACTTGGAAAGGGATACTTGTTTCTAATTATTTCTTTGTTTAATTGTTTGTAATCTATATCAAATCTTAGAGTTCCATCTTTCTTCTTTACAAACAACACAAGATCTCCCCCAAGGTGACACACTAGGTTTATGCAACCTTGTCATGTCCCCTCAAAGTGGCCATTAAAGTGTTGACCATACTGGACTCCTAGGAGGGGCTCAATTTGACATTAATCATGCTCCCTAGGGAAATTTTGCAATAATTAAGTAAGGCATGTATCTAAGTTTTATTTTCCATTTTAATTATTATTGCTAATTAATGAGGTGTAAATAAGCTGCCTAGTCAGGTGGGATGCATTGGGAAAGTCTACTAGACAAGGAAGGAAAGAGGAAACACTATGACAAAAGATGTCATAGGAAACAAAGAGGAAAGTTTCCTAAAAGCAGAAAAAGCAGAAAGAGGTAAAAGCAGGAAAGTTTTTTAAGGAAAGAAAGAGTTTCCTTATGAGCCAGGAAAAGCAGAAAGTTGTCATAACTCAAAAGAGGCATCTTTTGACTAAGGGAGGGTGCAGTTTCTAATTGTGAAGGACGATTTGGAATTAGAAACAATTCCACATGGTCCTACTTGCCTAATTTCCCAAAGGGGGCGCTTTTGTGGCTAGGGTTAGGTCACCCATGGGGTTGACTTGCTCTCACAGGTCACCATTGGCGTCAACTTACTAAGCAGGTCATCCATAAGTCTATAAAAGATAAATTCAAACCCATTGCTTCAGTTTGGTTGATGATTTTATTTCTGAATGCTTATGTGAGCATTACTTCTGAGTGTTGTGCCTCAGACTACTGGGAGATGATCCCCAGCCTTCCATTCCCCTCTCCTTCCATCCCCTTCTCTTCCATTGCAGGTGTGGAGTGCTATATTGCAGAAATTGAAGGATAATCATAGTTATTTAAATCCTCCATCAAGTTCAGGTCAATATTCAGTGAAGCTCATGCTTCACCAATGCTCACAGCCCCTTGCTGGTCATGATTCGGGCCTCCTGCCCCTCATTTTTGGAGCATCCTTGTAATGGTCAGTCCATGATGTAATTTATGTTATGTGGGTTCATAATATTCTGAAAATTATATTTATCAGGTCAAATTTTCCATACCCATAAAGAATCTTGTCTCAGTTTTCCCTAAAAGGGCCTACTTTATCAATGTATGGGGGAAAATGAACAAATATGAGTACTATAAGGAATATGTCATGCTGGGGAACTTATTTAAGTGATTTTACATGTTCATAAAAATTATATTTAATTATTTTATAATTCTCATGCTTTACAGAAATCGATTTCACTTGATTTAACTTCTTTCTTTAGACCCTAGCTAGATTACTAGCTTTTAGTGACTAGTTTTTCTAAATTTGATATAAAATGAGTTCTGTAAACTAAAACTGAGCTCTGTCAATTCCTGTGGGTTGAAAATAGGCCCACATTCCCATAAAAAACTCCAAAACCATTTTTATTTGAGTCTGTACCACCCTTTTGGATCCTCCTCCGCGTAGGGTTTTCCTTAGCCAAAACTGCCGTAAACCCCAAATTCATCCAAAAATTCTCAGAACCTTCCAGAATCTATGAAAACTATATAAAAATTTATTTATGCTATATTAAGGCTGGAAAAATTCTTTTCAAGTTTCCAGAAGCCCTTCGTTAAAACAGACCGAACTACCCTCCTTAGTTTCACGATTTGGCTGCCCAGAAGCGTGGTAGTAGGTTTCCGTGGAGCGGATTATGAAACCTAAATGGAACCAGATATAAATGTGATAGGGGAAAGGGAATTAAATGTCTAATTATCTTTTGTTTCTTCCCTCTGCTCACTCCTTTTGCCTGCGAAATTTCCTAGAATAAACCCCTTATTTGCCCAGTCCGAGAAGTCATTGTGTAAATTAATTCAAGTTCAGAAATTTTAATATAATTTACAGAATTGAAGAGCATTCAGGTCTATACCCTAGACTTGGGACATTACAGTGGTATCAGAGCACTTTCCTTGGCTCATCCTATGGAAAGTAACTCTCAGTGGAAAAGTAGCTCAGTAATATCTTCAAGTTGCAGTTGTGGAATTAGTTCCATTCATGGGAGATTTAGAATTTGAGTTGTATGAAGAAGAGCATTCAAAAATGGATGATCAAGAATATTTAAGAATTTTGATGCAAAGAACGTTGAAAGGGATGAAATATGTATCCCAAAGCATCATTCAGACAAATCAAGAGACTAGAGAATTCCTTGCCAAGCAGTTGGCAAGCAAACATGGAAAAGGGAGTAGTAGTGTCTCTCAGCATGAAGGAAATAAATATGGAGAGTCTATGTTTTCAAAAACATTAACACATTTAGGTTCTTTGAATACCAATAATCGATTAAGAAATGAACTAAGTTGTTCCACCTCTCAAAGTAAAGGAAAAGAAAAGAGGACAAAAAGTGAAGATTCATTAGAGCCATCTATACATGGTTTCTTTGAGAGATTATTTGGGTTTTCCCCAAATAGAGATAATCCTATTAGTATCATCCATGAGGATGATGAGTCACCAAATCCTTCATCAAAAGGAGATGGAGAATACCTATGCACAACTAAATATCTAACAGTCCAACATCTAGTTGTTGGTAACATGGAAGGTGAAATGACTCCAAATTTCTTTGTGGTTGATTTCAAGATGAGTGCAGAAGAGGTGGGGTAGATTGACGATGGTGATATATATTTTGGATCTGATCCAAAATATAAACACAATTCATATTTACAGTCACCCCTTGAGCCTCACAAGGGAGCAAAAATTGAGCAGATCTCAATAGGGTGTGAAGCAGAGAAATGGGTGGGTGAACAAGCCATCATAATTCCACCACATAAGGAGGAGAACATAACACATGGAAATTTATTAAATTCTGATTTCTATGTGTCATTTTATAATTCTGATATGGCAGCCACTTCCAGTGAAGAGTTCAGAATGGTTGAGCCCCCTAGTGACGAGGTTCAAAATTCCGGTGTAAAAAATGAATGCAATATGAAGGATGAAACTTTGAGAGAATATCTTTCTGGTGCACCAAGGATGAATGAGCACTTAAGTTGCAGCCCAAATTATGTTGTTGAGCACTTAAAATATGAATATATTGCAGAAACAACCTATGGATCAGATTTCAAAACCTCGAGTGCACTGCATGAAATTGATCTGGTGATGGAAAATGAAGAGGAGGATCATCTACAAGAACCTCATCTTCTTGCAGGGTCATTGAAGATGGATGAACATAAGATCCAAGAGGCCCTGAAAATTCTCCATGACACTCATGCTTCAGTGTCAAAGATGTGTTGGGAAGATTCTTTAATGGAAGACCAATCTTCCTTTGAAGCCATGGAGAATATCCAGGAAGCAATGTCCACAATCAAAGGTAATTTCTCACAATTGCTTTCAGATAAAAATGACATGTTTGAGCTTGTTGAGTTATTGCAGGAAGCATTGCTACATAATGAAGAACATATTTGCATATATGAAGAAGATAAATACAAGCTCAAAGGTGATTTGTTGGCCACCCAATATTCTTTGAGATACACTCAAAGTGCCCTCTTAGAATCACAAATGAAGATAGAACAATTCCAACAAGAGTGGAAAGAATTGACTGAATCCTCAATCTTTCCCGAGAGTCATCCCTTTTGGGTAAATGGCATGGAGGAACCTCATGATTGGGTGGACCATGAGGAGCATTCTATTCAGTATGTGCTTAAAGAGTGTGCAAAACAGTTTTATGAGAACCAAGCACTTGATTTCTTTCCAAGGAAACGTGAGTTGTTCCTTGAAGATAGACACTCTCCCATGGAAGGGTGGGATGAGAGCACCCAATTTGGGCCAGCCAATAATGAAAAAGTTGCAACCATAAGTATGATTATTGAAGGTTGTAAACATGCAAAGAAGGTTCACAGTTCTTTCCCACATGTCATAGATTCAGAAACACCAGTGGGGAATGAACAGTGGGTGAAGAAATTTTTCTAGTTTGTGTCACATGCACAACAGGGGGATCATGATTTGTCCCCATGGGAGATAGAACCTATTGCAGAAGATATGGATCATTATAGATAATATAAATCAGCAATAAATATCTCTGATTCATCCACTGGATGGTTGGATAGAGGAATCATAGAAGAGAAAAATATGGAAGGTAAAATTTTTATTTCTTGTTGCAAGAAATTTGTTTTTAATATTGCAGCAGAAAGGGCATGTGTGTGCAGCCACTTTTGAAAAGAAGGCATCAAATCTACACATACATTCAATGTGTGGGTCAATTGATGGATTTTTGTACCCTTGGATCAATGGCAGAGAGTTGAGCCATTGGACGAAGAGGGGAGCACCTGTTGAGTTCCATAGAGACATATTTGGAATGAAGACCTTGGGAGGGAATTTTTTTTATTTCTGCAATAATTCTTTTGTTGTGACTGACATTGTCTTGACATGTGAACAGCAACAAAGAATTATTTTTCAGCTATTATATACCTCTTGTATACATGCACATGAGGTGCATTCCGATTTTCATGTGCTTGAGAAGTTTGAGGTCAAGCAATATGAAGATCAAGCACTTGCATGGTTCCTATGAGATTATGAGTTGCCTCTAGGAAAATTTTGTACAATTTTGGTGGAGGCACATGATCACACTGTCACTCAGAAAAATAATGGAGGAATTTGTGGATCCATTATCTTGATTGATGAGCATTGTAGGGATTTGGCTCACAATTCTTCACCCCACACTTCTATTTCAGCCACATCATGTGGGGATGGAAATTGGGTGAAAGGATTTTTCCTATTGATGCCACATGAGGAGCAGGAGGCTCCCACATATTCCATTGATGACTTAATGGTTCAGCCATGTGGTATGAAAATTTCACCATTACCTTTCTATGTGTACATGAAACATCAGAGGCATCTATTTGATGTCTTCATCATGCATGGCTATGAATGGAAGTTTCAATTGAGTCAGTTTGGTGGAACAAGTAGCATAATGTTGAGGTCTTGCACCAAAACAAAGATAGCAGATGAGGAATTCCATGTTTGGTGGGAGAGTTTAAAAGATGTTCATCTTGGCATGGGGAGAGATGAGCTCCCAGTATGGGGGTATGATTTTCATAACCTCATTTCCGTCCTCTACAATGATAAAATTTTGTTGTTTTTATTGATGGGTGGAAGGAGGCAGATAAAACCATGGGATCCAGGCATTCTTAGGAATGATAGAGTTCAAAAGGTGGCAAAAAAATTTGGGTCCTTGCAGAGGAGGCAGTGGGATCCAGGAATTCTACTTAGTTACTTTAACTAGGTTGGAAATTTTTCTAAAGGAAATGGCATCAAAGAAATGACTATGATTAGAGTGGTGTAGCAGAAACATGGTGGACAAATTTGTAGCACTCTGTGGTGCTTCTGCTTGAGGACAAGCAGATTTGGGCGGGGAGGACTGTCATGTCCCCTCAAAGTGGCCATTAAAGTGTTGACCATACTGGACTCCTAGGAGGGGCTCAATTTGACATTAATCATGCTCCCTATGGAGATTTTGTAATAATTAAGTAAGGCATGTATCTAAGTTTTATTTTCCATTTTAATTATTATTGCTAATTAATGAGGTGTAAATAAGCTGCCTAGTCAGGTGGGATGCATTGGGAAAGTCTACTAGACAAGGAAGGAAATAGGAAACACTATGACAAAAGCTGTCATAGGAAACAAAGAGGAAAGTTTCCTAAAAGCAGAAAAAGTAGAAAGAGGTAAAAGCAGGAAAGTTTTTTAAGGAAAGAAAGAGTTTCCTTATGAGCCAGGAAAAGCAGAAAGTTGCCATAACTCAAAAGAGGCATCTTTTGACTAAGGGAGGGTGCAATTTCTAATTGTGAAGGATGATTTGGAATTAGAAACAATTCCACATGGTCCTACTTGCCTAATTTCCCAAAGGGGGTGCTTTTGTGGCTAGGGTTAGGTCACCCATGGGGTTGACTTGCTCTCACAGGTCACCATTGGCCTCAACTTACTAAGCAGGTCATCCATAAGTCTATAAAAGATAAATTCAAACCCATTGCTTCAGTTTGGTTGATTATTTGATTGCTGAATTCTTATGTGAGCATTAATTCTAAGTGTTGTGCCTCAGACTACTGGGAGATGAGCCCCAGCCTTCCATTCCCCTCTCCTTCCATCCCCTTCTCTTCCATTGCAGGTGTGGAGTGCTATATTTCAGAAATTGAAGGATAATTAGAGTTATTTAAAGCCTACATCAAGTTCAGGTCAAGCTTCAGTGAATCTCATGCTTCACCAATGCTCACAGCCCCTTGCTGGTCATGATTCGGGCCTCCTGCCCCTCATTTTTGGAGCGTCCTTGTAATGGTCAGTACATGATGTAATTTCTGTTATGTGGGTTAATAATATTCTGAAAATTATAGTTATCAGGTCTAAGTGTCCATACCCATAAAGAATCTTGTCTCAGTTTTCCCTAAAAGGGCCTACTTTATCAATGTATGGGGGAAAATGAACAAATATGAGTGATATAAGGAATATGTCATGATGGGGAACTCATTTAAGTGATTTTACATGTTCAGAAAACTTATATTTAATTCTTTTATAATTCTCATTCTTTATAGAAATCGATTTCACTTGATTTAACTACTTTCTTTAGACGCTAGCTAGATTACTAGCTTTTAGTGACTAGTTTTGCTAAATTTGATATAAAATGAGTTCTGTAAACTCAAAATGAGCTCTGTCATTTCCTTTGGGTCAAAAATAGGCCCAAATTCCCATACAAAACTCCAGAACCATTTTTATTTGAGTCTGTACCACCCTTTTGGATCCTCCTCCGTGTAGGGTTTTCCTTAGCCAAAACTGCCGTAAACCCCAAATTCATCCAAAACTACCGGAAACCCCAAATTCATCCAAAAATTCTTTAAACCTTCCAAAATCTATGAAAACTATATAAAAATTTATTTATGCTATATTAAGGCTGGAAAAACCCTTTTCAAGTTTCCAGAAGCCCTTCGTTAAAACAGACCGAACTACCCTCCTTAGTTTCACGGTTTGGCTGCCCAAAAGCGTGGTAGTAGGTTTCTGCGGAGCGGATTCTGAAACCTAAATGGAACCAAATCTAAATGTGATAGGGGAGAGGGAATTCAATGTCTGATTATCTTTTGTTGCTTCCCGCTGCTCACTCCTTTTGCCTGCGAAATTTCCCAGAATAAACCCCTTATTTGCCCAGTCCAAGAAGTCATTGTGTAAATTAATTCAAATTCAGAAATTTTAATATAATTTACAGAATTGAAGAATTTTCAGGTCTATACCCTAGACTGGGGACATTACAATCCTTTCTTTAGTTACCCTTCTAACTACATCTACAACTCTTTCAATTCTAGAGTGCTCATTCTGTAAGGTGCTTTAGATGAAGGACCTACACCTGGAACCAAATAAATAGTTAAATTGATCTCTCTCTCAGGTGGGATTCCTGAAAATTATTGAAATACAATGCAAATTCTTGTAACTTTGGTTATTTTCCTTCTTTTGGCTCTTCCACATGAGTTGCATACAATTGGAAACCTTTTTTGAAACTCTTTCTTAGCTACAGATCTATGGTCTGTCTTAGAGATATGGTTCTAGGTATACCTCTCACTATCACTTAATTGTGTTCTTCATCCATACAAGTATAAGTTTTGTTGTGATAGTGAATTATGGCATGATGTGTATCGAACCAACGCATGCCAATCAATACATCATATGGACCTAAAGGTATGATGTTCAAGTATGAAAAGATATTCAAACCATTCATTTCCAAAGGACATTTTCTTACTGCTTATGTGACCTTCCTCTTGGTACCTGTAGCCAACTGCACCAGACCTACTATCTCAATCTTGATTATCTTCAAGTAACATCTCTCAACTATGTTAGGTGCAATGTAACTATGGATATCTCCATAATCAATCAAAATAGATATAGTTACATTAATAATCTTACCTACTACCTCAATCATACAATATCGATGATCAACTTTTATACCATCCAAGGCTGCATTGATTCTTGGAATACTTCTTCCAACATCAACAACAATTGAGGCTTCTTAAATGTTGTTAATGGTACTTCCCTTATGTTGGCATTTCCTAGCATAGTAATTCTCCTTACATATCCAACATTCAATAGGTGTCCTTGGATTTCTATTTGAATGTTCTTCCACTTTGTATTTTCTTTGCTCTAGCTGATAGGAATTATTACTGTTTCTGAATGATGGAGGCTTGGATCCTTTCTTTATATGTTATTGTTTTCCTCTTTTCTTATCTTTCCAGTCATTTTGATATGGATATTTGTTCTTATTATGATAATATAGATGCTTTTCCTTCCAAATGGCATCATACTGGATATTGTCTTTATATGAATATAGTAGACCACCGAGGAACCTCTGAATCCTCACTTTCTCATCCTTTATGAAATGTGCATACTTTAAGAGTTCTAGGAACCTTTTCTCATAATATTCCATGGTCATGCTACCCAACTTGTGTTCAAATAACTCCTTTATCATCTTGTCATAGTAGTGCTTTGAGAGATATTCCTTCTAGAAGTATTTCCTGAACTTTCTCCAAGATATATATCTTCATCAATATCTTTCATCTTGACTAGTTGATCCCACTAAATGGAAGCTTTACCTTTAAATACCTTGAAAATGGTATATGGCTACCCTTGCTTCCATATTTGATGTGTACTGATGCACCTAGAGTAATTGTCTAAGTCCCAACAACCAAGCTTCTACATACTCACCTTACTTTGCTTATCCATCAAAGGTTGGGGGTTTGATTCTTCTTAGTTATCCCACTACTTCATTCTATACAAAAATTTTCTTCTTATATCTTACTGGGGATCTTCCAGGGCTTCTTTATGAGCTACTTGATGAATACCTCATCTTCTTCACTACATAGGGAATATGATGAGATGTTCTTGAGGATGATCTATATATTTCATAATCTCTTCTTGGTACATGTATTCTGACACCCTGATTGTTTCTTGGAGTTGTTCTTTGGGTTCTTTGCAATTGTTTCAGATAATGCATGATTTTTTCTTGAAAGTGAACAATCCTTTCATTATCTTCTCTACACTTTTTTACTGAATCTTCCATACTTAAGGGTTCACTACTTTGCTTGTTTCCATTTGTCCTAAATTCTCTTCTTCCAAACTCCTCTTCAGGGTTGTATAATATTTCTCCTCCAAAATCCATCTTTGATCTGTTATCTCTTGTTGTTGTAGATTCATATTCACTGTACTTAATGATTCTTTGGTCTTCAATTCTTTGATTGTGGTTTAAAATTGTATTTCCAAATAACCACACTGCATTCTCATTCATCAGTTAACATAATTGGGGCTACAATCAGTTCATTATCAATAACTGTTAACATACTATACATCGCTTTCATAATACATAAACTATTATTCCAAATACATAACATATATTTACAAATTTTTAGAAGACCCAATAGTCTAAGAGTTGAAACCTTTGCTCAGATACCACTCCATGATGTCCCCAACCCCGAATCCAAGGCCAAGGACACCTGGAAACCCAAGGGGAAATATGAATCAAGGTAATGCATAGTGGGATATAGGTAACTAAGGCTAGGAAAACATGCCAAAGAGCCACTAAAATAAAACATTGAACCTTTTACAATGAAATGCATGAATACAAAATCAAATCATCCCCAATACACATATTATGCTTGGTAAATGTAGGCATGCAATACAACTAGATATAAGCAAGCCGTTAACATGATTTCAAACATGAAATATCATATCTATTACAACCATTTAAACTTTAATATAATCATATTTGCAAGAAACCATAAACAATGTAAATAAGTAGATCTTCAGGATGCCACAAACAACCATATTAACAATGTTAAAAATTATATCTACTGATTGCCAACTACAACCTGTTGAGGCCTAGAAATTCGGAGGCGACAACAGAAAGGGATTCTCCCCAATCAACGTTCCCAACTAGCCCGTTGATTGTTTAGAATAGGGAATCCGTCCGGTTTACGGTCCGGCTACCGTAGGTCAAAGTAACAACAAGGGTTTACCGGTTGCGGCCCGGTCCACCGGAATTTGTATTTTGACTTAATGTATGCAATGCACATGCCTATCTTAACTACACAGGGTGATAAAGATGCAAGGAACGACACAATGTGCTATGTAGGTTCTTACCTCTCATCTTAGGTTCTCGAACATCCAAACCACATATGCAACTTATGAAGTAAAATAACTAACTATCTAAACACCTAACTACCTATCCCCGGGGAGCTAGAAAATGATTATTAATGAGTAATGCATTATCTCCATGTATAATAAACCAAATTGAAGATAGCTGATATTTTACGTTTACAACACATGAACAAGAAAATATTCTAACAATCAGATAGCTAACTGTTATAAGAGCCACAAGCATTACTCTGAGTGAACTTTCCACACAATGAATCAGAAACCATTTAACAAGACATAGGTCATGAAGTTAGAACGATCTCACGAATTATGGATACAAGCTGAAAAATAAAGTAGTTCATCTTTCCGTCATCCATTTGTTAGCATTTGGAAACTTCACATCCCTTTCTCCAATAGGAAAACTAAAATCTTTATTGAAAAAGGAAGTAGTTCTTCTTACAATAGGTCCTCCAGTATTATTGGGAAAAAGCCCTCATTCTTATCTATATCTCCTACTTTTATAAAAAATGCAAGAAATGGTTGGGCTGCCCAAAGGGACCTTTGGGCATCCCAACCCTTGGTCTTCCTAACGCTTCCCCTTTTCCCAAAAACTTTTACAAATATTTTACAATATTACAATGACCGATTTCCCACTAAGAGGGTCCCGCTTGACTCTCTAGAAATTTCTTCCACGCTGCAGCTTCCCTCCGATGAACAAAAGTCCAAGACTTGAAAACGATCTGCAACGGCAGGGGAGGAAGGTTAACGGGACGCCCGCAACGGCAAAATAGACAAAAACTTAACTCCCGATTGATCAAGGCTTTGAAGAAATGGGCCAAGCGACAATGAAATCAACTCAAGAGAAAATCTTTAAGGCACGAAATCTTCAGAACATGTGATGAGGAGAAAACCAATCGATGAACAGCAACCAAAAAATGCTTCAAAATCCATAAGCCAAAAATCAAGAGGCTGTAATCCAGACAAGAACCAACTAATTCAAAGTAGAAAAGGGGGGTCCCAAAATTTTAGAAATTTGGGAAAATGTTGCGGCTGCAACAATTGGCGACTACCTGGTGAATTCCAGATCTCTGAATTAACTTTCTTTCTAAGTTTGAAACTGTTGAATAAAACTGAACTCTTTTAGCAGTCTGCATTCCTAAGCCAACCGGATTATGCATCAAATTACTTATAAGAAGTCCCTTTCCTCGGGAAAAGGTAACCTTAGTAGTGTTTTAGGTCTGAATAACTCTCTGGAGGCCAAAGGATGAGTTTTATTTTATCTGCCCTTTGGTAGTTATAGTCTGGACACCACAGGATTGTGACAGATAGTGAACAGTATTACCCTTTTGTTCCTCGTCCCCATGCCTATTTGCACTTTTGTGCCTTTATAACTTTAGTTCATTTGATATGAGTCCTCCTGCAGGCTTTTCTTACTGAATTTTAATTCAGGATCCTCTATCCCATAGTGCCCTTTTGTGTGAATGATATATTTCATACTTCAATTCACGGACGGAGAGGATCTTGTGGCCATTTGGTACTTCATGTTTTGAGATTAATACTTTTCGAGATTTGTTTTGATATGTCTTTGCTTCTTTCAGGAGTATTGACTCTTAATAGCTTTTAGCTCCTTTAATTTATGGCATGGGATCATTTATATATGGTAAACTGTTTCACTATGCTTCCTTTCCATGTGTCTTTTACTGGGACTACCTTGGGGTATTTAACGTGTGAAGTGGATGGAGCCCCCAAATAGTATTTCAGACCTTCTCGCTGCTGGGGTATTTATAGGGATTAAGTGAGACTTCGCATGAATGCATAGCCAGCTAGGAATACAATTACTAGAAGACATCCTTTAGAGCCCAGTCTTTTGCTCAGAATTTTAGTTAATACAGAACCCTGACGTTCTCCTTGCATCCAAAAGTTTGCCTCTTATTCAAAATAAACGAAAACTAGCAGACTATAAGAAAACAGTAGTAAAGAAAATAAAAAGAATAACCATCAAAGTATTAAAGCAAGAAAACAATATAAACAACAAATCAATTTATTTATGTACAAATGAAAATAAAGACAACAAAACTTTTGCCCATTCCGGAAATTTTTTAAATCTAAAGCTGAGGAATGAGCTGGGTTTTAGAAATAAATTAGCTAACCATGATCCAACTGTGCTGTTATAGAAATGGCACTCATATCCAAAACCCTACAATCGTTTCTTTCAGCCTGAGGGAGTTGAAGGAGCTTAGGATGAGTGTCCATCCTAGGACTGGCCTCTTTTGAAGTGTGCTGTCTCAGCTTACGCTCAGTTAGATGGTTTCCCAATACAGACTCAACGGATTCATTTCCTTCTCCTAGCTTAGTGACATTGTGCTTCATATATGGTTCTCTCAAAATCTTAATCATGTTCAGGCTACCCCTCTGAGGTAACCACAAATGAGACCAGTCTGAAGCAAAATACCCATTCAGTCGCGATGTCCAATCTCGGTTTAGGATCATTCCATAACCATCAGGAATGTCTACTACTATGATGTCAATGTAGTGGCATATCTTTTTATTTGCAGACAATTGAATCATCACATTCTCCATTTCTCCTACTACTTTGACACTAGTTTTGTCAAGTTGCGTGACATCCCAAAAAGTAGGTTTTATCTGACCCTTGAGTTTTTTGCAAACTACCAGAGGCATAACATTCATAGAAGATCCCGAATCCACTAAACAATTATGCACCTTATGATTGAGAATTTCAAAGGTCACAAGGAAAGGTGGAGCGCTGGTTTTCTTTGTCTTAATCAATTCAATCTTTTCCTCCACAGGTTGGTTCTTTGTGGGCAGCTCCTCTTTAAGTTTGTCAGTTCTTCCCTCCTCATCATCTTCCAATGATTTGGTAGGTTTAATGCGTGGTTCTATTTCCTGTTTGCAAGTGGTGTCTTGAGGTATGTCATTTCTAGCCTTTACATTAGCCTGCCTCTTGCTTTTCCCCTGCAACTCTTGAACCTCTGAGAGCTTTGCGTGGTCATTGTTTGCTAAGTACTTATCTTCTGTGGTTTTACATGTGTGCTGAGATTTGAGAGCATTTTCTTCAGTGTTAAACAGTGAAAATCCATTCCATGAGAACATAGTATCATCCTCTGTCTTTTCTATGGTCTGTTTCTCTTTTACCTCCTTGCTACTGTCTCTAGTCAACTCTGGGTCCAACAACTTATTCATCACCCATGTCATTGAATGTATCCATTGAGGACATTTATTCTCAGAGTGGGGTAGTTGGTGAAAGGTACAGAAATCATCCCCTCCTACCTCTGTTATGTTAATTGATGCCAAATTAGGAGGTGGGACCTGCCATTGATTGTTATCTTCCTTTCTGGGATAGGGAGGCTTATTGGTTTTTTGAATATCCCTTTCTTGTTCCAATTCTACAACTCGGTTGGACAGCTTCTGAAGCACCTTCATCATCTCATGATAATCATGTGTTTGGCCTTCTCTTGATTTGGACAGCAATGAGATTCTTTTTACAATGGTCTTTTCTTCAAGTAAATCAGGATAATCCTCTATACTCTCACTTTCAGCGTCTACTCTCTCAGCCTCTTGACAGGTTTCTGCCAGCGTAGTCTTGACTTTCATCTTGGCAAACATGGCCAACTCAGGGCCTAGGGCTAAGGTATAATACTCAATTAGAACTTTGTCTGAAGGTCTGTCAATAGCAGAATTTTTTTTTAAGTACAACGAGAATCTCTGAGTGAAACTATGTACCTTTTCGTTCTTTTCTTTTCTTAACGAAACCAAACCTTTTATCAATGAGGCATGCGTCTTTTGAGCGGTATACTTCCTCCTGAAAATCCTTTCAAAAATGTCCCAATTAGAAATGGAGTTTGCAGGTAGTCCAAAGTACCAGGATGCAGCTGCTCCTTTTAGAGTATGAGGAAAATGTCTACACACCACATCTTCATACTCTCCAGCCCTTAGCCCCTCTAACGCTAGGTAAAATCTTTGAAGGTGATCATCTACAGCAATGTTATCTGCAGGGTCAAACTTGGGAAAAAGCTTGTCAAAGGCTTGAGGTAGGTCATGCACAGGAGGAGTTAAGTTTAGAGGTGACCTAGCTCTCCATGCTGGCAAAGGGTTAGGTTGATTACCAGCCATGAGCAAAAGCAAGCAAGTAACACTAGGAGAAACAGGGCTTCAAGGGTAGAACCGGAAACTTCAAAC
The DNA here is from genome assembly GCA_001517045.1 of Pseudotsuga menziesii. NCBI lineage: Eukaryota > Viridiplantae > Streptophyta > Pinopsida > Pinales > Pinaceae > Pseudotsuga > Pseudotsuga menziesii. The sequence goes on along the minus strand of LPNX010731729.1, from coordinate 241,847 downwards.
CTGAGTTAGATTAAACTTTAAACATCTACTGGTAGGATAGTCTCAGGAAATCAAATTCCACGGCCAGCCTTTTACTGGCGGCTCTCCTTCTAGTGCCAAAAAATGTTGAGGCCTGGAAATTCGCAGGCGACAACAGAAAGGGATTCTCCCCAATCAATGTTCCCAACTAGCCCGTTGATTGTTTGGAACAGGGAATCCATCCGGTTTACGGTCCGGCTACCGTAGGTCAAAGTAACAACAAGGGTTTACCGGTTGTGGCCCGGTCCACCGGAATTTGTATTTTGACTTAATGTATGCAATGCACATACCTATCTTAACTACGCAAGGTGATAAAGATGCAAGGAACGACACAATGTGCTGCGCAGGTTCTTACCTCTCGTCTTAGGTTCTTGAACATCGAAACCACATATGCAACTTATGAAGTAAAATAACTAACTATCTAAACAACTAACTACCTATCCCCGGGGAGCTAGAAAATGATTATTAATGAGTAATGCATTATCTCCATGTATAATAAACCAAATTACAGATAGCTGATATTTTACGTTTACAACACATGAACAAGAAAATATTCTAACAATCAGATAGCTAACTGTTATAAGAGCCACAAGCATTACTCTGAGTGAACTTTCCACACAATGAATCAGAAACCATTTAACAAGACATAGGTCATGAAGTTAGAACGATCTCACGAATTATGGACACAAGCTGAAAAATAAAGTAGTTCATCCTTCCGCCATCCATTTGTTAGCATTTGGAAACTTCACATCCCTTTCTCCAACAGGAAAACTAAAATCTTTATTGCAAAAGGAAGTAGTTCTTCTTACAATAGGTCCTCCAATATTACTGGGAAAAAGCCCTCATTCTTATCTATATCTCCTACTTTTATACAAAATGCAAGAAATGGTTGGGCTGCCCAAAGGGACCTTTGGGCATCCCAACCCTTGGTCTTCCTAACGCTTCCCCTTTTCCCAAAAACTTTTACAAATATTTTACAATATTACAATGACCGATTTCCCACTAAGAGGGTCCCGCTTGACTCTCTAGAAATTTCTTCCATGCTGCAGCTTCCCTGGCGAGATCTTCAAAAGAGTTGGGCTCCAAGAATTGGATATTAAGCTCAAAATTTTCAGCCTTTTTCTTGATGGCCTCGACCCTGGTTGCATTTAGTCTCACCTGTTCTTCTAGGAGATGCAAACAAACGGCTGTATGGCCTACTTCAATCTTCAGGGTTTGTTCATCAATGGATTTGATGCATTGTACTTTGGCCTCTTCCTCTTGTTGTCTTTTCTGCAACATTTCTATAAATGAGTCATGATCTGGGAACTCAGGTAGCCTTTGCTCAGCTTCTGCTTGACACCGGTTGTAAATGACTAAGGCTCTCCTGAAAAATTCGGTGCACAGCCCTTTTGTTTTCTGGACGGTTTTCTTGAAGTCCTCTGTAGTAGTGATAGTGAACTCCATCAATTCATAATCTCGCTGAAGGGTTTGTCTATTCTTGTTTGACAGTCCCGCTGGGACTTCTTCACCTTTCTCTTCCCTCGCCATCCTGGTGGTCAATACTTCAAGGATATCTTGTGACCTATCAACAAAGTAAGAAGCAGTCTCCAGGATTTCTTCTAATCGGCTATCAACCTGGAGAATCTGGCATCTTTCTTCTTCTAGAACAGTTTGCAGGTGCAGCACCCTAGCTTTCTGGGCCTGGATGTGTTCCTTGACTGGCTGCAGATCAACCTGCTGTTGTTTAGCTGATTCTAGTTTCTCTTTTAGTTCTTTAACACATGCAGTATTGGACTCATATATAATAGCCTGTTGCTCTTCTAGGTCTTCTATCTTCGCCCTCATCTGTTCTTTTTCATTCTTCAAGTCTAGAATTTCTTGCTGTGCTCTTTCCAGGGCTTCTTGTGTTGTTTCCTGTGCATGTGCTGCTCCCTGGATGGCGTAGATTTCACTCTTTGTAGCCTCCATTTCTCTGAGCACATGATCATATTTTCGTTTGAGTTTATTGCTCTCTTCTCTTTCCTTTCTCAGGGTGTCCTTCAGTTGAGAGGAAGCTTTCTTGGTAGATTCTATTTCATTCATCATTCGATCTATGTTATCCTTTGAAGCATGTATGGCTTCCTTCCCGGCACTTATGTTGAACCTCGGATCTACGTGTGTCCCTACCATCACAGCTTTATCTGATATCATCTTGCTAGTCATTCCTTCTACTTCTATCCTTTTCTCTGTTCTCCTCATGATTCTTTTGGTAGCCCTGTCATAGTAAACAGTACTGAAATCAGGGACTTCTTCCCCTTTTTCCTGTACGAAAGGTACCAGCTGAATCATAGGGGTAGCAGCTTCGATGGTAGTGGGTATTTGAGGGATCTGCATCTCAGGGTTTTCATCTCCCTGAGTCAGCCCTGATGATGCCTCGGGAGCTTGCTGTTGCATCAAATTTATCTGTTCGACCTCCTGCTCTTGCACTTATTCATCTAGCTTTCTCTGAGCTTCTTCGGCTACTTGCTTAGCAGCTTCTTCTGTTTCTCTAGCTGCTTCATTGGCTCGTTCAGCTGCTTCTTGGGCAGCTTTCCTCTTTTCTTATTCTCCCTTTCGCATCCATTCTGCAGCCTCCTCTTCCAACCTCTAAGCCTCTTCTCTTATTCTTCTGGCTGCTTCTTCAGCCTTAGCTTGTTCAGCTTTCTCTTGTTCAGATCCTTTTCCACCCTTGGTGGATTGCTTAGGTTTGAATCTCTTGTGGAGCTTTGTCATATTTGGAGCCATCCTGTAAACCGATTCATCGCTATCGAAATAATGGCTGTATTCGTAGGTCACCTTGTGTTTCTTGTAGTGTTTCGCTACTCTACCATGAGTATCATTCCTTCGAAAAGTCATTTCACCAAAGTGGAACTTCCCTAGTTCTTCTATGAACTCGGGCGCTTGTTTTACATTTGTGAATTTATAATTTCCCAGTTTAAATGGAAGGGGGGGATAGGCAGTCTTCTTGTACTGAAACAAGAAGTGACCAACTCCATCAATGTATACTTGTCTGACTACCTCCTTGTGGATTATATAATCTGTAGCATATTTGGGCAGCAAAAAGGGTGTCTTTGACCCTCCAAACATCCTGATATACATACCATTTTCAGTCAGAAAGTAATCTCCATATTCACCAATGACCTGCATAGCGTCTTCTGACATGCAATTACATTCTCCCCGGAAGATGAGCTTGTATAATGGCATGAGGAACTGCTCACAGACCTCTCTGTAGTGACTGTGATATAGATGAGCCCCTAGGGGTTTGTAGGCCGCATATACGGGCATTCTGTCTTTATCCCATACACACTGGAGGCCAGGGAAAGGCTGGTGACAAAGTATGCAATCTATCAGGATTGATCTCATATAAAACTCAGATCTCTTCCTGGCTTCTCCTTCCAAAGCTGCAGCCACACAAGAGGAGAGACTGCTTGATACTATACTTGCCCAGTTGAAGATCGTGCCTTCCGTGGCCACATAGAACATCAGGGGTCTCCACTCGAATTTGAATAGTCTGCCATTGGCTCTCCCGAAGATCCTATTCAACATTAGAGCTATGAATCTGTAAGGAGGTCTGAGACTGGCTGTGTCATATTCTTCAGTTGCTCTATGTCGGTATAGCTTCCCTGGCAAGAGCATCCTCTTCATGGTTTCTACAAAATCCATCCTAAGGTTGTCCAGCCATTCATTTGTTAGGAAGAGTTGAGGCTCTGGAAGGTGGTAAGCTAAGGCCACATACCCAGGGCTAAAGGCGGCATAACCCTGGCCCTCGACATTACACATAAGCATTGAGTTGTGGTTGGTATTTGGTATAACCCATCTCATCACCTCCGGGCATGGAAACAGCTCGGGCCTGGTGGCAACTTTCATAATGGATGATTTTTCTATGTTTGCGTAAATGGGTGCTTCCTCAAGACCTGTATCTGGGACTTCCCTGCGGGAAATCATCCTATATATATCTCCCCATTTATATTCAGGTTCAACCCCTGTGACACATTGGGTGTCTTCATAGATGTACTCAGTTTTTGCTTCTGTGTCTGGTGCTGGTACTTCCTCCACCGCTGGGGATTTCTTCTTCTTCCTCTTGGACATTGTAGATTCTTCCTGCAATGTAAAACATTTTGATATTAAGCAATTTCAGGCTTGTGAACATTTTGCAGCAGTTTTATCTTTCTCAAGTGTATCAGAGCTATAATGGGATTTAAACATAGGCCCTTCAGGCTGAAAGATTTGAAATGGTCGTGCAATATTTTGCAACATACTATTATTCTATGTTAATATGTAAACAAGAAATAGGCCAACACATGTACACACAATCTCGCCATGCCTTGTCTATCAAAACTATCAGCACAAAATGGACTCAGTCTGCCACTGCACTATAATGAGCCAGGTCTTAATGTGGTGTAAAATCAAAATGGAAATATTCATTAAATGGCCTAGCATCAAAATTACATTATTCCACAGTTCGCCACTTTCCAACCAAACGATATGTAATGCAAATGCATAACTTTTAAACTCAAGGCGCAACTACAGCTTTCCGAAATCAGATATGGCTTTAGTAAGGATAAATCAAAAACGACGAAAGCTTATGCTGCTCGCGGCCATGGTAGTTACATCGATGTGACTATAAGCCACGGGAGTCCACAACAACTTTTCGCATAGGGAGCTCTCACCGACACCACTATTCATGCTTCCCCCAGAACTTAAATGCTAACAACGACACGGCCCTAGGGTTTCAAGGTAGCCGACAATGATGAACTGCGCGGCGCGGGCGGAGGTTAGGGCTTGAAAAATGGGCAAACCCATTAGGGAAAATAACCAGATAAGTATTCACCATCAAATCTTCAGCAAAAACCCCTTCAAAATTACTGACTGATATCGTCATCGTAAGGGATCGAACCAGGTGCAGGCGGCACGATGGCCGCCTGCACCTCACCTTTCTCTACTGCTCAGGGTGAGACCGAAATGGCCGCGAAAAAATAAAATGTGGGTTCTAAAAGAAAAAGGAAAAACTCCCCCCCCCCCTCTTTAACCGGCCAAGAGCCATCCAACCGGAAACCCTAAAAGAAGAAAAATGGGCGCAAACCACCAGGGAGATGATTATGACAACTCTATCTGCGGGTGAAAAACTCCTCGTGTGAGCGAAAAGGAACTATGGGGCCTAATCTTAGTAATACCCAAACCACAACATGAATCCCTTAATCGAAACCTTGAAAAACACGATGTTAGGTGGTAAAGATCCTACCTGGCAATCCAACAAACGAGTGCGTTGATGACGGCTAGACTTCTCCTCCTGCCACTTGGACGCGGGTACACCAACAGCTAGATCCTCATGCGTTCCTAAAATTGACAGCTCGAAATACCACGACAGCACTCAAAAACAATACCAAAACCCCGTTTTTCGCCCCGTATATATTGAAAACTGCCACACGTGCGAGAAAAATTCCATCGGGCGCGAACTGAAACTGTGTCAGGTGATCAGAACTTTCTTCCCTCTGCAACGGTGGACAACTCCTTATACTTGTTCACCCGCGACGGCTAAATATAACGTTATATCACCGTCGTCGGGCGTCGGCGGACACCTTGATCAGACGATCAAGAGTTTGAACCCCTCCGCAACGTCGGGCCCTCCGAGTACTATGACGTCCGCAACGGAGAAGTAAGCGGTGGTCAATCGTTCCACTATACCGCTGGGCGACAACAAAACATTGGAGCGTCATATAAAGTCCCCTTTCCGGAAACAGTCCGCAACGTCGGAAGGGGGGATCAACAAACCGCCCGAAACGTCGGACGAGGACGACTTCCCATTCCTCCGATGAAGAATCAAAACCCGTCCGCCACATCGGAGAGTCAAAAGTCACGCGCTACGGTCGGAGGATTCCAAACCCACCTGAAACGGTTGGGGCAAAACAAAAGTCCAAGACTTGAAAACGATCCGCAACGGCAGGGGAGGAAGGTTAACGGGACGCCCGCAACGGCAAAATAGACAAAAACTTAACTCCCGATTGATCAAGGCTTTGAAGAAATCGGTGAAGCGACAATGAAATCAAATCAAGAGAAAATATTTAAGGCACGAAATCTTCAGAACATGTGATGAGGAGAAAACCAATCGATGAACAGCAACCAAAAAATGCTTCAAAATCCATAAGCCAAAAATCAAGAGGCTGTAATCCAGACAAGAACCAACTAATTCAAAGTAGAAAAGGGGGGTCCCAAAATTTTAGAAATTTGGGAAAATGTAGCGGCTGCAACACAACCATATTAACATAAGCAAAACCAGATATGAACGATTCCATAGAAATCCATATAAAAATAAATAGATCATATATCATGTATTACATATACAACCATGTAAACAACAACAAAATCATATCCATGAGCTCATATATATCAGAAATCGCAATAAATAAACATATAACAAAATACTCATCTTAATGAAAATAAAATAGCTTCAACAAGACAACGTTCCACCCAACCATAGACATTGCATGCTCATGCATATTTCAACATGGCAGTCACCCCCGAGATGAGGCCATAGATCTATAGGAGAGATACTCTTAAACCAAAAGGTATAGTGCGCTCATCTCAACACTAGGATCAATGCAACCATATAAAAACAACTGTATATCAGTAAAATAAAAACCCTTTTCAATGGAACAAAAAATATTCCTTACTAGAAGTGACATTTCAGACATAATAGAATAGGTCTCACAACCCAAAAATTCTAAAAAATGTCTGAACTAAAACATATGGTTGCGCCCTTCTCAACACCATGAGAATACCACAACTACACCATTCACCATATCAATTTTCCCTTCCATCTAAAATACTTGGTGTGGTGTGACTCCCCTCGCTACACAAGCCCTAAGGATATCCCCACCTCCACCTAGTATTTATGAGCCATATTGTACAGAGATAAGAAATGGGAGAAGGAATCATGTTGTGTAAGCATAGACCAATATTCAATCACCATTACAGGGTCTTCAAACCTCATTACACGACCTTCAATCTTCCTATTGTCATCAGATCTACTCCAATAAAATTTCAGTTTCTGGCAGCATCCAGATGTCAAGGTGATCACTTAGGTTTCAATTTGGATACCGAGATTAGATGGAAAATCACTTATGATGGCACTCATGTCAGTTCATCTTGGATGCCATCAGTGATTACTTGAATGTTAAGGTACGTCGATCAGATGTGCTCTCTGCTTGGAGGGGAATTCATCCATTGGAAACTGATCCCTCAGCTAATGACACTGCCAGCATATTTAGAGATCATGTGGTGTCCACAGATTTGAGTGGGCTTGTTACTATCACCGGTGGAAAGTGGACTATATATAGAAGCATGCAAAGGATGCAGTTAATGCAGCCATTAAGGTTGGGAAGTTGAGCCCATCAAATGACTGTGTAACAACTCATCTCAAAATTGTTGGAGGAGATCAATGGGACCTTGTATCCTTTACAGAACTTGCACAACAGTATGTTCGCATGAAGAAAACACATTCAAGGAAGATTGTTCCTGGGAAATGGACACTTTTGTTGCCAAACATTTGACACATGCATATGGTTATATGGCAGAAAGAGTTGCATTAATAGCACAGAATGAAAACTTGGGAAAAATATTAGCACATGGATATTCGTTTCTGGAGGCATAGGTGGCTTACTGTGCATGGAATCAGTACTATGAGACATCAGTTGACTTTATTGCTACTGGCTGCTGAGGGAGTGTATCTTCCAATTACAGGGAAAAAATAACAAGGTGTTTGACAATGCAAAAAGTTCTATACAGGCATTTCTGTAGTGCTCCTACTCATTGAAGCTATTTCAAATTTTATAGGAGATGCCGATTTGTCTTTTGTAGAGAGAAACTGGGCATAATTTTTTTTTGTAAAAGAACCAATTTGTCTTTTGCTATCTGCAAACTGAAATCATCATTGCAAGAGAGTTTTGGAAACATGCTTGTGACAGGTATTGTAAATTTTCAAAATTTCCCATGATAAGCTAGTATATTTGCAAAGAATACGTAGTCATCTAATGATTCTAAATGAATCTTATAGCATCAAACTTGAAAAGAGGAATGCTATTCATATAATATTTAGTGATCTCTAGAATTGAAGGTTACTCTGTTACAAACGAGAGAGTTGGGAAAATCAAGGTTCGCCTTTCTTGACACAGATGCAGCTATAAGAGCTTTGCCTCGTGTAATTGAGATAGTTGCTACAGAACATGGTTGGGACAAAGCACGAAAGAAATCAGAGATGGAAAAGGCGAAATATTTCTTAGAAACATTCAAGTCTTCTCAAAATGCTCAATTTGATGATGAAAAACATAGCTCCAGCTCCAGATGGAAAGTTTCATTTTCTCAAGCGGGTTTTACCGGTACAGAGAAGATACATCTATTACAAGCAATTATTCAATAGTGGGATTATATGAATGTTTATACCTATAAGGAATCTCGGTGGGTCGACAATATCTCTCACATATATTGCATTAGAAAGTATCATTCCGAGATATGGTGGAGAGGTTTTTGAAACTCCATGAAGGGTACCCATATGCAAGTGATATGATGGAAAATGGTCCGATTCAGTTAATGGCCAAATTGTTGACATTTTGAAGAAAATCCCACGTCCAGATTCAGAATGCCAAGTAGAGGAGTTAAAGGATATTGGCATAGATGCCTTCTCCTATTTTGATGGTCTTATGGAAGAGAGCTTAGTTGCATCAAGCATTGAAATCCTAGAAAAGGATTATGAAGATGCAATATATGACAAAGGGGAACTTGATGAGAGGATGTTCATCAATGAAGAAGATAAACTGTTTGTGACAGACTGCAACTCTGGAGGTTCTGGCACCGTGTCTAGATTGAAGAGAAAATATGATAATATTTCTTAACCTACAAAGACAATAACAAGTGCGCCATCTCCATGAGGCTCTCCTTTGGACATCCGTTTGAAAATGTACCAAGTTTGTTACCACTGAATTCGTGGCTGGGTGTTCATCCTCCACGAGCTCATACATGTTGACTTTTGAAAACAATTAGGTTTTGACAGATGTCTGTTTTATTTACACTTGTATTAAAGACAGTTTTAGAAGACTGACTTTTCTATTTTTGAAGAAATTCGATCCATAGATGTAGGATATAATAAACTATCTTAGAAGCTCATATGTTTTGTATATAAGGATAGTAGCTAGATTGGAAAAGGGGTGGAAATTGGATTTATGGAGATCCAGTTTTGATGATATTCTGTATGACATGAAATGCTCTGCATCTTCATTACAGGTTCTGCTTTGATATGATTATGAGTATCAGTTGGATTTATATCTTATGAATTGTATTTCTTGTGATCTATCCTGTATATGGTCAATTAAATCCCATTACATGATTCTTATGGTGAAATACAGTTATCCTTTAAACTTTTAATGACAGAGTCAGTCTCATTTCATAAATTCATGATCGTAGTTCCTTTGATATTGGATTTTGTATTCTGTTTTATGTTGTACAGTTCTTTAATGATTATGTGATTTTATTATAGCTTTGATTACATACCAGCCCAGTTTTTGTCTTGATTTCATTGAATTATATTTTTGAAAAAGATTTCTTTAAGCTTGAACCCCTGTAGTCTAGGTTCAACTTTAGGGATAACATCTTCTGGCACCATTGCTGAGGACGAAGGAGTGAGGATATATTCCCTGGGAAAGAATGACAACGATTAGATCCAGCTCTTGATGGTGGACAAGAGCAGGGCACTAGTTTGACTACAGATTTATTCACCGGGTGACTCCATGTTTGAAGAATCCAGAGGTGATTTTACAAGATGTCAAAGCGTTTTGAAACTATGTTGGCACAGATATTTGCTCTGTTCAATTTCTCAAATGTTCCTGGATTTCCAAACATAGTACCTATCATTGATGAATGGGGATATTTTCTTCCGCAATTCCGAGAAAAGGAAGAAGACAATCCGGCACACCATGTAATTAAATTTCATTAATACATGGATCAGTTAAGCATACATAATGAAGATGTATTGATGAAATTTTTTATGTATTCATTAGATGGTTGTGCGAGACAATGGTATAGAAATCTTCCTACTGCTAGTATTTCCTCTTTGAAATATTTTCATGATGCCTTTTATTCATATTGTAAGAGGATTTACCCAGCTGAGTGTCTTTTTGAGCATTGTTTTAGGGGATATGCATTATATATCCAGGGTTTAGAATTAGATTCTTCCAGTAGTAAAGATGAAGTTGGTGGTTATGCTATGAAGAAAAAAGAAGATCTATTATCTTCCTCTAATTCTGTTTTACAACAAGAAATTTTTCAAAATTCTGATATTAAAGGTGATGATAGCATCTTAGAACAGAAATCTTCATCTTTAGAAATTGATTAGAATGCTCCATTTTATGTTGAAGACATTGAAGTTCTAGATTGGGATCAGCATCAACCGATTCACTCTAAAGATATGCCAATCTACGATGAATTATCAAATGAAAAAGAATAGATCCCTACATCACCTTTTGTTGATTTGGGGAGCAGCCAACGGATGTATGACAACTATGAATCAAATTTCTATAAGGAACAATATTGTGTGGAAATCAACCATCCTGAATCCGTAGAAGACATTGAGCAGCCATATTTGCAATTCAGTAGGCCTGCATTCATCATGTTTCATATTGGATTTGCAGAAAATATCAAACAACCTATGATTATCAAAAAAATCAATATGTAGCCATGTTTATATTTGCAGGTAGATGAAAGTGGTAGCCATTATGAGGAAGAGGATATACAAAGATATTTTGATCTTCAACTTAAACAACAGCAAGAGGTATTTCTTTATAGCTTCATTGATCCATTTGTTGATTATATGGATTCTTTGAGCAGCTCAAATGTTTGATTGCTTTTGTCAAATGAAGGTTGGGTTTTCTCTTCTTTTGAAATGAATTTTGATATTCCATGGGCTCTTTTATTCATCATCTCCAGATCAGAAGTTTTACCAGTTAGTCAAATATTTGTATGGCTTCATTGGAAGCATGATTTTACCTAATCAAAAGAAATCAAATGATTAGAATGGGAGCTATAAATAAATAAGCTTGATGCTTCAAGAAGTTCCTTAAGTTTGTAGTATGAGCAGTTTGTTTTTGCAGTATAAGAAGAGTAGGTTTTCAAATATTGAAATAGGTTAGGAATAAGATAAAAAGACTCCGGCCCAATGGAAACAAGGCACTGGTATTTCTTATTTTTAAAGTAGTGAATGGCAGGATAGGGTGTAGTTATCATAGATGGTTTCATTTGAAAGGAACAGGTCTACTTGTTCTTGGCAGCTCTCAGGGAACATGCCATCCCCAGATGAAGCCAGATGTTGTCATCAGATCTGCTCCAATAAAATTCCAGTTTCTAGCAGCATCCAGATGTCAAAGTGATCACTCAGGTTTAAATTTGGATACCGAGATCAGATGGAAAAGCACTTATGATGGCACTCATGTCAGTTCATCTTGGATTCCATCAGTGATTACTTGAATGTTAAGGTATGCCGATCAGATGTGCTCTCTTCTTGGAGGGGAATTTGTCCATTGGCAACTGATCCTTCAGCTAATGACACTGCCAACATATTTAGAGATCATGTGGTGTCCACAGATTTGAGTGGGCTTGTTACTATCACCGGTGGAAAGTGGACTATATATAGAAGCATGGCAAAGGATGCAGTTAATGCAGCCATTAAGGTTGGGAAGTTGAGCCCATCAAATGACTGTGTAACAGTTCATCTCAAAACTGTTGTAGGAGATCAATGGGACCCTGTATCCTTTACAAAACTTGCACAACAATATGTTCGCATGAAGAAAACACATTCATGGAAGATTGTTCCTGGGAAATGGACACTGTTGTTGCCAAACATTTGGCACATGCATATGGTTATATGGAAAAAAGAGTTGCATTAGTAGCATAGAATGAAAGCTTGGGCAAAAGATTAGCACATGGATATTCTTTTCTGGAGGTAGAGGTGGCTTACTGTGCACGGAATGAGTACTGTGAGACAACAGTTGACTTTATTGCTACTGGCTACTGAGGGAGTGTATCTTATAATTATAGGGAAAAAATAACAAGGTGTCTGACAATGCAAAAAGTTCTATACAGGAATTTCTATAGTGCTCCTACTCATTAAAGCTATTTCAAATTTTATAGGAGATGCCTATTTGTCTTTTGTAGAGAGAAATTGGGCATAATTGTTTTTTTGTAAAAGAGCCAATTTTTCTTTTTCTATCTGAAAACTGAAATCATTATTGCAAGAGAGGTTTGAAAAAATGCTTGTGACAGGTATTGTAAATTTTCAAAATTTGCCATCATAAGATAGTATATTTGCAAAGAATACATAGTCATTTGACGATTCTAAATGAATCTTATAGCATCAAACCTTACAAGAGGAAAGCTATTCATCTAATATTTAGTGATCTCTAGAATTGAAGGTTACTCTGTCACAAATGAGAGAGTTGGGATGATCAAGGCTCACCTTTCTTGACACAGATGCAGCTAGAAGAGATTTGCCTCATGTAATTGAGATACTTGCTACAGAACATGGTTGGGACAAAGCACGAAAGAAATCAGAGATGGAAAATGTGAAAGCTTTCTTAGAAACATTCAAGTCTTCTCAAAATTCTCAATTTGATGACGGAAAACACAGCTCCAGATCTAGATGGAAAGTTTCATTTTCGCAAGCAGGTTTTACCTGTACAGAGAGGATACATCTATTACAAGCAATTATTCAATAGTGGGATTATATGAATGTTTATACCTATAAGGAATCCCGATGGGTCGACAATATCTCTCACATATATTGCATCAGAAAGTATCATTCCAAGATATGGTGGAGAGATTTTTGAAACTCCATGAAGGGCGCCCATATGCAAGTGATATGATGGCAAATGGTCAGATTCAGTTAATGGCCAAATTGTTGACATTTTGAAGAAATCCCATGTCCAGCTTCAAAATGCCAAGTAGAGGAGTTAAAGGATATTAACACAGATGCCTTCTCCTATTTTGATGGTCTTATGGAAGAGAGCTCAGTTGCATCAAGCATTGAAATCCTAGAAAAGGATTATGAAGATGCAATAAATGACAGAAGGGAACTTGATGAGCGGATGTGCATCAATGAAGAAGATAGATTGTTTGTTACAGACTGCAACTCTGGAGGTTCTGGCACCGTGTCTAGAGTGAAGAGAAAATATGATAATATTTCCTAAACTACAAAGACAATAACAAGTGCACCATCTCCATGAGGCTCTCCTCTGGACATCCATTTGAAAATGTACCAAGTTTGTTACCACTGAATCCATGGCTGGGTGTTCATCCTCCACTAGCTCATACATGTTGACTTTTGAAAACAATTAGGTTTTGACAGATGTCTGTTTTATTTACACTTGTATTAAAGACAGTTTTAGAAGATTGACTTTTCTATTTTTGAAGAAATTCGATCCATAGATGTAGGATCTGATAAACTATATTAGAAGCTCATATGTTTTGTATATAAGGATGGTAGCTAGATTGGAAAAGGGGTGGCAATTGGAGTTATGGATATCTAGTTTTGATGATATTCTGTATGACATGAAATGCTCTGCATCTTCAATACAGGTTTTGCTTTGATATGATTATGAGTATGAGTTGGCTTTGTATCTTATGAATTGTATTTATTGTGATTTAACCTGTATATGGTCAATTAAATCCCATTACATGATTCTTATGGTGAAATACAGTTATCTTTTAAACTTTTAATGATAGAGTTAGTCTCATTTCATAAATTCATGATCGTAGTTACTTTGATATTGGTTTTTGTATTCTATTTTATGTTGTATAGTTCTTTAATGATTATGTGATTTTCTTATAGCTTTGATTACATACCAGCCCAATTTTTCTCTTTATTTCATTGAATTATATTTTTGAAAAATATTTCTTTAAGCTTAAACCCTTATAGTCTAGGTTCAACTTTAGGGATAACACTTCCTACCATACAATGCATCTCCTTATCGAGTGCATGTTTTTCCCATACAAGAGAGCATTCCCCTACATTGGAGAGCTCAAAGAGAGAGAAGAAGAGTGAAAGAAACCCAATTCAAATCTTTCTATATCCTTTCAAATTCACTATATAGGTAGCTCAAATTCAACAAGGGTTACTCAATTCATGAGAGGGAGATTACAATTAGAGATTCCATTTTTCAGAATAGAAAAAGGTGAAACAAGAGGAAAGTTACACCTTTTTAGTGATTTCAAATAAAAATAGATATTAAGAGTGCATGGGATCATGAGTAGCATCACAAGAGACTTGAAATAGCCAAGGAGGGCACACTAGCCAAGAGGGTCCCACCAAACATCAAAGAGGGTGTAATAGTACCTCCATAAATGAAAATAATAAAAAATAGGGCCCAACAAGTAATGTTAGGGAGAGAAACAACTCCTAGTCCCCAAACTCCTCACATGTGGAATCCATGCCCCATGTTAACAATAAAATTAACACCCTTGAGAGTGTTGGTCTGAAAACATATTTCTATTTTTCCCACAACATGAAGATCAACATTTTGGAACAATTGAGAGCTTCAAGCTCTCATTTGACCACTGCTTTCGAAAAGGAACAAATGTTTGAAGACAAAAATGGCTATAAAGAGTCTAAGTCCATGAACACTTAAGGGACAAAAACCTAGTTCCTATAACTCATGGAGTGGAAAAAATACCTAACATGGGTATTAGTTGTCCTGGAAATACTTAAAATCAAGTTTGATTCCTAAAACACTAAGTGAAGTGGATTTTTTTGAAGAAAATAATAAAAAGAATTCAAAAATATTAATTCCACATTCATGGTTAAGTGATTGGGTGAAAAAACCCTAATTCTATATAAGGAAAACATATAAGGTGAATCAGAGCAGACAAATTTGAGAGTAGAATTGAGGGCTACAAATCACTTTTCTACAATAAAGGTTTTGGGCATCAAAGGCATGGACTATAGAGCAGCAGGTATAAGAAATGGAGAAGAAAGGCACCTTCAAGGGTTGTAAGTATTTATCCATATTAATCTATTCTGAATAAATTCGGTTTTCTTCCCAATTATTTTTCAATGTTTTCCCTTCAAGTTTCATATTGATGTAGAATTGGTAGGAAATTAGATCTAACCTATATTTCTTAAAGATAGTTTGGTAGGATAGTAGGAAGGATTTTTTGGTGATATTTACAGGGGTGAAGGAGATTCAAGGAGATGCAAGGACATCCATCAAGTAACTCCATCAAACTTAAAGGATGCAAGAGGTATTATACTCCCTTCCTCCCCCTTCCCAAACTCCATGAAAGAAGTTTTAAAATATTAGGATTATTGTGCTAATTGGTTTGTTTTCTGTCAATTGGGCTTCACCCACGTGTTGCAGCTGCAACCTGTTTCCCAAATTTCAAAAAATTTTGGACCCTCCTTTTGATTTTATCTAGCCCAAGTTTGTTTAATGTTTTTAAAGCTTTCCTAGAAGTCCATTTTTCTCCGCTTGAGAAGCTGATTGTCGGAAGCTCAGTCAATTATTTTTTGCTACTCTTTCGAGGGTCGAATGATCTAATACTATCGTTATTTTTTGCCGACACCATGGAAACCGTGGAGTCTTGGTTTTATTTGAACGCTTCACTTTGATTTGTTTTTGATGATTTTTCACTGTCAGAAGTTTATTAAAATTTGAATCGGGGCATTGGTCCTCTGTGCCGCTGATGGATAGTTCTGATTTTCGCTGATTTTGTGGTTTTATTGCTCAAACCTTTTGCTTTTCGATGATTTTGTTTTCTCTATCGAAATGTTTTTGACAAGCGGTCGGAGTTTTAGTCTTTTACGACGCCGCCGTTTTGGAGGCCTTGTTGTTTGTGTCACTGACACTATGGAGATGTTAAAGATTATATCCCTGACACTTAGCGTTAAAGGTCTCCGACGCCGATTGATTTAATAGTCTCGCAGGACCTATAGTCTGTGTGCTGTCTGTCGTTGCGGCTATGAATAGGACTATTCTGCCATAGTCCTTAGTTCTTCTGATCATCGATGGTTTTCATTTGATCATGGAAGCCATAGTTTGTATGTCTTTCGCTGTTACGGCTCCTTAGCGAACTAATTTTCTGATGCTATAGTAGTTTCGACTCCCAATAGGGTTTTTTCAGCTGTTTTTGTGAGCTTTTACCATATTTCATGGGCAACAGAGTTTTCTGTTTTTGGTCAAGTTAGGGATTTCACGATGAGAACACAGTACAGGGCCTCACATTCTATGATTAGTTTTATTGATAGTGTGTTTATGTTTTATTGAAAAAATTAGATGATCTTGAATGTAGTTTGGGTTAATGATGAGTTTTTTGTTTTAACTGCAAATGGACTTAGACGATTTTTCAGGATTAGCTTGGGGATTGCTGCTGCAAAGAAGATATATCTAGAAGACAAAGCAGAAGAAAGAAGGCAACAATGAAGAAGCAGGGATAAATAAAGCGAAGAAGAGAGTGAGGGTCAGAGATCTCAACAGATCAATAATAGCAGAGGCCCAAGCTTGGGAAAATTTCATCAGTGACCAAATTGGTCTCTCTTTATAAAAAAGTGCTATTAAATTTTAATTTAATGTAACGTATTGTACAACACTCACTAAAAGACAAAATTGTGAGAATGAACGGTTGGGGGGGAGACCAAAGGTCACAGGGGGCAGCCCAAAGGTTTTGCTGTTTTGTATAAATATAGGAGAGTTAGATGTAAGAAAGGACTTTTTCCGAGATATATTTGTGAAAGTATGTTGTAAGAAGAACTATTTCCTTTTGCAATAAAGAATTACAAGTTTCCTATTGGAGAAAGCTTTGTGGAAGGTTTCAAATGCTATGCTATGGATTTATTGAATGTGAACTATTTCGTTTTCAGCTTGTGTCCATTAACTATGAGATTGTTCTAACTCTTTGAACCTATGTTCTTGTTATGAATGCACTCTAGTTTATTCTATGAAATTTCCACTGTGAGTAATGAAGGTTTTTCATAAACAACAAACTATCTTGTTGTTCATATATCTAAATGTTCATGTGTTTTGAAATAAGTAATAGTTATCTGTGATTTTTCTTAATGCATGCACAGAAATACATTACTCATTGATAAATGATAATCTAGCTCCCTAGGGATAGGTTAGATAGTTAATTTTAGTTTCTTGCTGTGCATGATTTATATGCGAGAGAGTTAAGACGAGAGGTAAGAACCTGTGCATCACATTGTGACTGCTCCTCGTATTCTCTATCAATCTGCATTCTTAGATAGGCACTTGCACATCATGCTTAAATTCAAAATCTAAAATATACATGGTGGACCGGGTCGTAACTGGTAAATTTTTTTATTTTGTTACTTGACCTACGGTAGCCGAACTGTAAACTGGACTTATTCCCCATACCAAACAGTAATGGGCTAGTTGGGAACGTTTACTGGGGAGAATCCCTAACTATTGTTACCTACAATTTTCCAGGCCTCAACAGTTTTTGGCACTAAAAGGAGGGCCGCCAGTGCATGGCTGGCTGAGGAAACCCATTTTCTTGAGTTCCTTCCACCGGTGATAGTTCTGAAAGCAGTTTGTTTCCCAATCCAACTCCAGAAGAAAAGGGTAAAGAGCAACTGTATTCTGTCGATAATGAAGTAGTCAATGATCTGAGAATATTTACTAGGGCATATGTGAAGAAGATTGGAGGATTACCAATTATTCTTGTCTTACTTAGAAGAGAATATTGGAAGAAAGATTGCCCTATATTGGAAGTCACAGTGTTGGTTGAAGATTTTGAAGAACTGGTAGAAATAGCCTTACATGAAGTTGTTCAAGCTCTGAATCAGTTGGACCCAGATACAACTTACTGTTGACCTGTTCATACCCCTATTCATTCACCACCTCATTCTCCACTTAAAATCATGGCAAATGTAAACTCAAATCAGCCACCCAACCCACCAAATCCACCACCTTCCTGGAAGGCTAGGTCACCTTTAAACCTGGCACCTCCTTTGCATGATTTGCCTCAAGCTTTTGAGAAAATGTTTTATAAGTTTGACCCAAGTGAAAATATTTTGGTAGATGATAATTTTCAAAGATTTTACTTGGCTATAGAAGGACTATGGGCTGGAGAACATGAAGATGTAGTCTGCATATTGTTTCCACATACCCTGAAAGGAGCAGCAGCCTCATGGTATTTTTCTCTTCCTGCAAATTCAATCACAGATTGGGACACATTTGAAAGAATATGTAGGTGTAAATATGCTATCTAGAAAACTCATGCAACTCTAATGAAAGGGTTATGCACTTTAAATAAAGAAAGAAAAGAAAAAGTGCATAGTTTCACCCAAAGGTTTGCTTCTTATCTTAAAAAAATTTCTACAGCTGATAAGCCCTCTGATAAAGTTCTGATTGAATACTATACTTCAGCTCTAAGGCCTGAATTGGCCATGTTTTCCAAGATGTCAATCAAGCCTACATTGTCAGAAACTTATGAAGAAGCTGAGAGAGTAGAAGCTGAAAAAGAGAGCATAGAAGATTATCCTGAGCAGTCGGGATAATTTTTGTTTGGTAAAAGAGCTTTATTACTGACTAAGCCTAAGGATGAGCAATCACATGACTTTGAAGGAATGTTGAAAATGATGTAGAAGCTATCTAACAGAGTGATAGATTTGGAAAAAGAAAAGGAGGCTCATAAAGCATACAAGCCTTACTATAAAGGGAGAGAAGACAACAATCAATTAAAACCTCCTCCACACAGTCCCGCATCAATGAATTTAGCTGAGGTAGGTAGGGATAATTTTTGCACCTTTCATCAGCAGCCTCATTCTAAAAAAAATTGCCCTCAATGGATCAATTCGATGACATTAGTAATGAATCAACTATTGGACTCTAAACTAACAGAAGATGATGAGCAGGAAGAAAAAAACAATCAACCCATAGAAAAACAAGAAGAGGAGGCTTTAGTTTTATGGGACTGTGTCTCACTTTTTGATACAGATGAGGAAGGTTCACTGAAACAGGAAGAAACATCAGAAACAAATGTGACAACAAGAAGTCAAGGTTTGTTAAATAAAGACAATTCGATACTTCTGAAAATTAAGAGACTTCAAGAGAATGTAAAGAAAATTCAGAAGAGCACCAAAAATAATAAAATACCTGAATTCACCATTATGAGTCAAAATCCAAAGAAAATCAACATGCCTGTTAAGCATGTTGAAGAGAAGATTGATAATGTAAAAAAGAATCTCGAAGAACATAAGATGGAGTATAATATTATGGAAGATATTAAAAGGGCTAAGGCAAATATCTCACTATTTGAAATGTGTAATATGCCTCAGTAGAAAGAAAAATTGTTAAAATCACTTGAAGTACCAGAAGAAAAGCTTCCCACTAACAACCAACCCAAAGAAGAAGAAATTGGTGAAGCAAGTGTGGGAGGCAAGTCTAAATAAAAAACCCCACCATTTCTCGTAACTTTTGAAATTTTCAACCATAACGTGCACAACTATTTAGTAGACTTAGGGGCATCAGTCAATGTTATGCCACTTTCATTCTGTAAGAAGATAAATGGACAACCTAAACCATGGCAGGTTATTCAGTTAGACAGAACAACTATGAAGGTAATTGGGGAAATGGAGGATGTTCTGATTCGATTATCTTCAAATGAAAAGGTATGTCAGTTCATTGATATTGTAGTAGCAGACATAGCTGAGGCTTATGGACTTGTTTTGAGTTTGGATTGGTCAGCCAATCTAAATGGATATTTTGCATCAGATTGGTCACATCTGTGGTTACCTTATAAGGGAAGTCCCAATCAAATAAAAGTATTAAGAGAGCCCCACATGAAGCACAATGTTACTCAATTGGAGGATAAGAATGAACCAGTGCATTCTGTATTGGGAAATTAATTCATTGAACTAGAACCGGGAATCTACCAAGCAAAAGAAGCCAGCGGTACACCAGACATCCAGCCCGATCTCCTTCGATTTTCACGGGCTAATGAGATTGATTGTAAAATGGTAGACTTAGTTTCAGATGTAGTTTTTGATTCAAGTCCAGTAGAACTAGATAATGGGTAGGCCTTTTCAATTTCAAGTCAAGCCCAGCCCCTCAACTTACAAGTTGCCATATTTACAGGGATGGGTAGAGAATTGACTAGTTAGTGGTTTAGTTCTCAAACTTTATTTTTCTTGTTTATTTTTTATTTATTTTATTTCTGTTAGATTTTGATTGATTTCAATAAACGAAGCAAACTTTTGGTTGCATAGAGAGCATAATAATTCTAGATTAACTAAAATCCTTGATTATAAGAATGTGTATTATTGATTTATTTGAAAGAATTCTTCTAGTTTAGCAGTTTTCCTAAATGGCTATGAACACATTGAAGTCCTACTTAATCCTTGTAAAATAACTCAGGATCGAAAGGTTTGGAATACTATTTCGGGGCTCCATCCATCTCACATTTAAAATGTCTTAGGGGGTGACAACAAAAGACCCATGGAAAGGAAGCAGGGTAAACAGTATATTATATATAAATGATCCCATGCCAAGAATTGAAAGCCAAAAGGAAAATAAGAGTAAAAAATCTCCTAAGAAAGAAATATGTATCAAAACGAAGTACTGAACCATATGAGTACAAAATTACCAAAGTTCTTCTCTATCCATGAGCTGAAATTTAAATACATCTCTCACACAAAAGGATACTATGGATAGAGGAGCCCGAAAAAAAATTCAGAAAGAAAGGCATGCAGGAGGACTCAAAAAGGACAAAAAAGTCCAAAAGCACAAAAGTGCAGAATGGCATGGGAATGAGGAAGAAATGATTATTTTTCTTTACCATATGTTACAATCCTGTGGTGTCCAAGCTGGGAGCTTCCTAAAGATAGAGGTAAAAAATGAAACTCATATTATTGGCCTCAAAAGAGTTATATTGACTTTGAAATCTTGGTTTCCATTTTCCTAAATTGGACTATCATCAATGATTAAAAGTACATACATTTTCCATTTGATAAATCCAGACATCTAGAAGAATTCAACATGTTGTTTTTATTGTCAAACAGTTTGTTACTTAAGGAAGAAATTGTCCAGAGATCTGGGTTCACCAGGTAGTCACCAATTGTTGCAGCTGCAACCTGTTTCCCAAATTTCAAAAAAATTTGGACCCTCCTTTTGATTTTATCTAGCCTAAGTTTGTTTAATATTTTTAAACCTTTCCTGGAAGTCCATTTTTCTCCACTTGAGAAGCTGATTGTCGGAAGCTCAGTCAATTATTTTTTGCTGCTGTTTTGGGGGTCGAATGATCTAATACTATTGTTATTTTTTGCTGACACCGTGGAAACCATGGAGTCTTGGTTTTATTTGAACGCTTCACTTTGATTTGTTTTCGATGATTTTTCACTATCGAAAGTTTATTAAAGTTTGAATCGGGGAATTAGTCCTCTGTGTCGCCGATGGATAGTTCTGATTTTCGTGCCGATTCCATGGTTTTATTGCTCAAACCTTTTTATTTTTGATGATTTTGTTTTCGCTATCGAAATGTTTTTGACAAGCAGTTAGATTTTTAGTCTTTAACAATGCTGTCGTTTCAGAGGCCTTGTTGTTTGTCTCATCAACACTGCGGAGATGTTAAATATTATAGCCCTGACACTTAGCATTAAAGGTATCCGATGCCGATTGACTTAATGGTCTCGCAGGACCCGTAGTTTGTTCGATGTTCGCTGTTGCGGCTATGAATAGGACTATTCTTCCGTAGTCCTTAGTTCTTCCGATCACCGATGGTTTTTATTTGATCGTGGAAGCCGTAGTTTGTATGTCTTTCGCTGTTGTGGCTCCTTATCGAACTAATTGTCCGATGCTATAGTAGTTTCGACTACCGATAGGGTTTTTCCCACTGTTTTTGTGAGCTTTTATCATATTTCATGGGTGATGGAGTTTTCTGTTTTTGGTCAAGTTAGGGATTTCATGATGAGAACACAGTACAGGGCCTCACATTCGATGATTAGTTTTATTGATAGTGTGTTTATGTTTTATTGAAAAAATTAGATGATCTTGAATGTAGTCCGGGTTAATGATGAGTTTTTCATTTTAACTGCAGATGAACTTAGAGGATTTTTTAGACCCAGCTTGGGGATTACTGCTGCAAAGAATATATGTCTAGAAGACAAAGCAGAAGAAAGGAGGAAACAATGAAGAAGCATGGATAAATAAAGCAAAGAAGAAAGTGAGGGTCAGAGATCTCAACAGATCAATAGCAGCAAAGGCCCAGGCTTGGGAAAAGTTCATTAGCGACCAAATTGGTCTCTCTTTATAAAAAAGTGCTATTAAATTTTAATTTAATGTAATGTATTGTACAACACTCACTAAAAGACAAAATTGTGAGAATGAACGGTTGGGGGGGAGCCCAAAGGTCACAGGGGGTATCCCAAAGGTTTTGTTGTTTTGTATAAATATAGGAGAGTTAGATGTAAGAAAGGAATTTTTCCAAGATAGATTTGTGAGAGTATGTTGTAAGAAGAACTATTTCCTTTTGCAATAAATAATTACAAGTTTCCTGTTGGAGAAAGCTTGGTGGAAGGTTTCAAATGCTATGCTATAAATTTGTTGAATGTGAACTATTTCATTTTCATCTTGTGTCCATTAACTGTGAGATCGTTCTAACTCTTTGAACCTATGTTATTGTTATGAATGCGCTCTAGTTTATTCTATGAAATTTCCACTGTGAGTAATGAAGGTTTTTCATAAACAATAAGCTATCTTGTTGTTCATATATATAAATGTTCATGTGTTTTGAAATAAGTAACAACTATCTGTGATTTTTCTTAATGCATGCGCATAAATACATTACTCATTGATAAATGATAATCTATCTCCCTAGGGATAGGTTAGATAGTTAGTTTTAGTTTCTTACTGTGTGTGATTTAGATGCGAGAGAGTTAAGACGAGAGGTAAGAACCTGCGCATCACATTGTGACCGCTCCATGTATTCTCTATCAATTTGCATTCTTAGATAGGCACTTGCACATCATGCTTAAATTCAAAATCTAAAATATACACTATGGACTAGGTCGTAATCTGTAAAACCTTTTATTTTGTTACTTGACCTACGGTAGCCGGACTGTAAACCAGACGGATTCCCCATACCAAACTGTAACGGGCTAGTTGGGAACATTTACTAGGGAGAATCCTCAACTGTTGTTACCTATGATTTTCTAGGCCTCAACACCACCCATAGAATAGGAGAGTATGATATAGCTTTAGTTGTATAATACTCCACTAACAAAATGGAAAGTCTATTGGGGAGCTAAGGGGTTCTTCTCTTGAAATTAGTTTTCTTGATTTTCCCCCTTGTTTGGGTGTTTCTTACATTTTAATTCTCTTAATTCATGCTTGAAATTGGTCTCTGAGGGATTTAGTTGAACTCTAGAGGTCAAAATTGACCTGATTCAACCCTTGATTTTACATTTTTCAAGTAATTTGGCTGGGATCTAGTGTTTTTTCCCTCTAATATTAGAAAATCCCTTTCCTAGTGTATACAAAGTAGTTCTATCCCATAACCATTCTTTTTTTCTTACCAATGTGTAGTGCCATCGCTCTATGCTTCAATACAACAATGCGGTACCCACAAAGAGGTATAGTTACAGATCTTGATTATTTTTTTTTATGGTTGGATCTTCAGTTTTGGTTCATTTGATTTGATTTTTTATGCTATAGATGTCTTAGGATTCTTCTAACAGATTTTTTGGAGAGTATTTACCTCTCTTTCATTAGGGTTCATGGATTTTTGAAGAACTTTAAAGTTTTGCATACATTTGGCTTGAGTTTAGAATTTTTGAGTTCACTGATTTTTGGCCTTGGAGTGAGTTCATTTTAGACTTTGCAGAACCTTGGTTGACATAAAAAACATTTGTTGAGGGCTGTTAGGACCTATTAAGAGAATTTTTTAATAATTTAGGGTCATTTTCCATTGAATTTGGAACCCTTGGAAACCTCCTTAAAAAACTAGGAAAAAATCACTTTGACTAGTAGTTTTTTTTAGTATTGTTCAAATTTTATTTAAAAGAATGCTCAGATATGAAAGTTTACGACATTCTCACTATTTAGGTTGTTTATTTAATTCTTTAACATCTGAAATTTTGTCTAATTTGGTACTTTTAATCACATATTTGTATAAGGAAATTGTTAAAAATTGAAGAACATGACACATTATTTCAATTTATGAACCTTTAGGCCATGGATTTTGAAGTCACATAAACTTGCTGACCTGCCACACAACTTGAAATCACAAATAAGACACATTCATGACCATCATTTAAATCAAATTCGCATAAATTCTCAAAAATGCAGACCTATCACTTAAGATCAATTCAAACACAATGAGAGGACCTTGTTCTTTATTTTCAAAATTATTGATATAAGTTGTGTTCAATCCCTACGTATCCTCTTCACTCATAACTTTGGGTGATATTGTGAAATAGATATAGGGATCTCAAGTGTAATAGTATAGGATTATTTTTTAGTGAAATTTCGAGCCTTGAGTGTCCTCTTCACTTGCGCCTTCTGGTGGTCCCGTGAGTGAGAAACATGGATCTCAAGTGTAATAGTGTAAACTTTGTTATTGAAGAAATATTTTTCTGATTTCTGCATATCCTCTTCACTTGCACTTTCAGGTGGTCCTGTGAACGATAAACAAAGATGTCAAGTGTAACAGTTGATCAAACCTCAAAATAATATTTCAAAGAAAAACAAGTTGCTTCATAAACCTCAAAGAACCATTAAAGTTTTTTGCATCACTTTTTTCAAGCCATTGAATATTTTATTTTATTTAGGGATATTTGTTTTAAAAAAAGCATTTTGGAAAGTGGGAAATACATGCATATTTGAACGATTATCGAATAAACCTCTTACCTTTCATTTAGTATAAAGAGTTCATCAAATGAAAATATAGATTTAAAAGCATATGTGCATTGGATTGGTTTAGTATTATGAGTCAAAACACCATCAGTTTCACCATCACTCCTTGAAACTAATCAAGTTACCTTTAAAATCAACGTTTAATCTAAAATTAACCAAGATTCTATTTTTGATAACACCAAAATGACTAGGCTAGGTATTTGGGTTAAGATAGTGAGTTAACATTCCAAAGCCACAAAATTTGAAACTAGTATTGATTAAAGATAATCAAATCCATTAGTAGCAAAGAGTGCATGCTCAAAAATCACTTCTATCACAAGAGTTAAGCACAAGGTCAATTCGAATTAGGAAGGGTGGTACCCCCCCCTCTTTCTTATTTGGTGGGATATGAGCACATTACAGTATTTCAGTTAAATGACAAGTCCTTGGGGTGACATCACTTTCTTGAGATATCTCATCTATGTGAGTTATCCTAGACTGAGGACTGTCCTACCCGACCACTATTTGTGAAGTGGTAACCATAGTTTATTTTCCTAGGGAATCACACAGGATGTTGTGAGTGGGGGACACTTGCAACACCTGAGACAAACTTAAGGTTATTTCAGCTCCTTGGGAGGGTGACTAGCCAAGATCTAACACTTGCACCCCCAATGATTGAAGAACAATGCAATTTTTTCTTGTACCTTCACTATTTAGTAATTTTTTAGGTGTGATGTCCCTCAAGAGCTACTAGTTTTGGAAGGCCCACTAAAAATCCAACTTTTCACTAAACCTCGGTTTTTTGGAAAGAAGTTTGCTTGTTGCTTCCTTAGGGACATATTTAGTGGCGTGGACACTTTTATTTATTTTTGGAGTCTATATTACCTTTAGAATTGTTTGATTACATTTTGATATATTTTTCAATTCTAAAAACTCAAATGTCAAAGTGGTTTTTATCCCAACCCACTAATCACGACAACAACGAGGTGAATCACTAGAACTTGAAGGCCTCACTAAAACACGAAGAAAAATAAAAAAACAAAACTCAGAAGACTTTTAAACTGGACCATTTTAAAATTTAATTAACAATAATAGAGAAGATCAACATCAACCTAATCATGAACCATCCACAGAATCAATTGATAGTCTTGCTCCATTCGAAATTTAAACAATAGAAAACCATATAGACGATCTTGCTAATCCACCTCTGAATAATCCAGACCCAGTAATAGTTGCAGTAAACGAATCATTGGATAACCTCAACCCTCTTTTCACATATTCAAATAACATGGAAAATCCTACACTTAATCCTTTGGCTTCTTCAAAAGCTCTAGGAACCACACCAGTACAACCCCAATGGTGGCTGGAGGAGGTAATACCTTCAATTAGAACCCAATGACAATCCCAATAGTTAATGTGCATGTTAATAACATAATTTCAACCAACACTTCAATGCTAGTTGGTACAAGTCTAGGTTCCAATCCTGGGAGTACATCCACTTAATATACATGTATCCCTAATGGAGGGTGTACCTTATAAAATATGGGTTTCCCATATGGTGGGGCTCATCAAGGTAAAAAATTATAAGGAGAAAATTTGAATCCTTTTGGTCAACCTAATACTTGTCTAGGTTCCACTTCTAGAGGAAACTCTACACCTCAGAATGATAATATTCTTAGTGGAGGAAATGGACCTTGGAACATGAATACCAATTATATCAATCATCTGCAAATGAGTGGAAATGTATTAGGGGATTAACCTCTCACTATTCCTAGCACAATGTATGGGGAAAAACCTACATCCCCAATGACCACTATGTAAGGGGTAATTCCACCTATCAACCTTGTTGCAAACATGAGTGGTATGGGTGTTGGAAGTAACCCAAATTTCAAGAACCTACCCCAATAGGGGTTAATCCACATTGAAATACTTCTCAATTACAAGGACAAAATCCTTGGAGTGGTCAAATCCTAGGAAACTATCAACCTTGTTGGAGTCCACATCCACAAGGAGGTAATTCACCTTTCAATTCCATCCCACAATGGAATGTACAAACTATTGGGAATAACCAATATTTTTGGTGTCCTCTTTTTCAAGGAGGAAATCTACCTTGGAACATAAATCAAACCCCAGGTCATCAAAACTATAAAGCTTCACCCACATATCAAAAATCTATGAAGACACCTCCCAGATCGCCGTTTCTAGCCACATTGAATCTACGGGATTTATCCTAGCTAAACAATGATCATGTTCTACATATGAATGGGTGGCCAACCATACCAACCAAAATTCCTTCAGACATACCAAAGTTTGATGGACAACTAGGGGACGATCCATCAAATCACGTGATGACATTTCATTTATGTTGTTCATCCAATTCCTTGGTTAATGATAGTAATAGGTTGAGGTTGTTTCAGCGGACCCTAACGAGAATCGCTGCAAAATGGTACATTGAATTGCCACGTAATATATTCACAAATTTTCCATCTTTAGCCATGGTATTTTTGACACATTTTCAATTACCTATCTGCTATGAGATGAGTACTGAACTTTTGAATTCAATTCGACAATCCACTTCTACTCACATATCTGATCATATGCATGAGTGGAGGAGATGCCAAAGGCTTATTAAAGCATAAATACTAGATCAATTCTTAGCATAATGGTTTGTTAAATTACTATTTCCTACTCTTGACAAAGATGTAGCTATGTCGGGAGCCATGACTGAAGAACAACTCATTCAGAGTTCCCAACAAATGGATTTAATACATTCACAATCAAGCACACTTTATTACTTAATGCCTCTTTTTGTGAGACCTGGGTTCGATCCATCTAGGCCACCAAAAGGATGTCATGCCGATGGTGTGATTGGTTTTGTCAGCAAATTGATTGGATTACCAAGCAAATGGGACAAGTGTCGGTTCAAACTTCTCAACCCGCAACTGGATAGGTAAATCCAACAACCTACAAATCCTACCCAAAATTTGGAAATCCTCATGGTCCAAGCCACAAACCAAAAAAAAGAAAAAAGAACATGAGATGCACCTAGAATGAATAAGCAACCAGAAGGAAATCATGAGAAACATAAAAACAAGTATCCTTGCATAATTTGTCAAGGATATCATCCTTATCATCTATTCCCTCATATGGATGACATTCATCAAACGTTATCTTAAAGCAATGGACCACAACAACCTACTGTGTTGACTCAATATTTTCCACAAAAGAAATAGATGGTTACTGCAGATCCAGTACTCCCGCAAGGGGGAAACCAAGCAAACCCTCCGCAAGAGGGAAATCCAGCCATTGCCAACATCTTTGGATTATATCACGAGGTTAATGTTCAAATAAGGGCTCATTCCTATGAGACACCACCTAGTGTTTCAGAACCATCATGATCACAACTGACTGGTTCTCTCACCATTGAGAAACCAACTATTGATATAGTGCGTGGACCTACAAAATGGGTTCTACTAAAAACAATTCATAATCCTAATGCGAGGATAACTCAACACTATAGTATAGTGGAAGACTTATCTCAAGCACCATGTGCCATGTCAGCGTTGGAGGTACTACAAAGTTGCCCCACTCAGAGAAAAGAACTATTGTATGCCATTGGTGTACTCGATATGAATGATACTATTTTGATCACCTTTGACTTAGAACATTCAACAAATAGGCTTCCATCACATGTCGCTTTTCAGATTAAAGTTCTGTCACATGGGATGAATATTTTTCAAACTATTATAGATGAAGGAGCCTCTACTTGTGTCATGTCATTAGGATGTTGGAAAGCCTTAAGATCACCCACTTTGAAACCATGCCACACAATACTTAAAGCATTTGATGGACACGCGTTCCCAACTCATGGACTCATTACGGATTTCCAAATTGAATTGGGAGGTAAAATAGTTCAAGTTGATGTTGAGGTAGTGGATGCACCAATAAATTACAATCTGCTAATGGGACGTAGTTGGATACATGGAATGACGACAACAATATCTTTGGTATTTTGAGTAATTCGGTTCCCCCACCAAGCCTAAGATTGCTACAATAATTCAATTAGATTACTGCACACCTGAAACTGGTATCCACTCAAATGTACCTTTTGTTGGGAATTCAAAAGTAGTGATTCAAGGTGTGGGAGTTGGGGTGTTCAAAGACTCTTCCCTCATGGGAACCTTCACAATCCCACCACCAACATCTACCCCTCAAATTGCTCCATATTTCTCCATTACATCGGAATTTAACTTTCCATTACCATTTTGACCACATCTACTACAACGATGGGTTCCACTTCAATAGATGGAACTATGGTAAAGGACATCCAAGTTCAAACTAGTGAAGGAAAGGAAATACATTCAAAAAACTTGATGAAACTAGGAGTAGTACACCTTTGTATGTTATAGAAATTTCCTATCAAGCAATTCAAAATGCTTCAACACACTTGGATCAAAATCCTTCTTTTTTGGAAGAATATGATCTATACACATCACCCATATGGGCTATCAATACTCCCAACATTCATGACATCTTGGATCAAACCTTTTCATCTGATGAAGCTATCATGGAAGTCATGAATATCTCAGAATGAACCTGGGAGGACATGCATCATCGATCATCATTTCTTTCTAAACCATATTTATTAGAGGTTAAACATGAAATTTTTTACCTTGATGACGATATGGAAAGGTACCAATGCCCTTTACAAACACACAACGTGATTTCAGAAGAAAATTTGGCAAACATCTCAAAAAACACTCCTATCAATATATCCATTAAGCTTGGAATCATCAAGAATATCAATATAGGTTCCAATTGATATCTAGAGGAAATCACACAATATACTGCTCTATTGAAAGAGTTTCGTGGTGTTTTTTCTTGGTCATATGAAGAAATGCTGGGCATCGATCCTAGCATTGTCGAACATAAGATAAGGACCTATTGAAATGTTAAACCTGTATGAAAAAAGTTACATCCAGTAAATCCTAAGAAATCCGTTGCCATCAAGGAAGAAGTGGAAAATTTGTTGAAAACTGGCTTCATTTACCCTTTACCTTTGACTGAATGGGTATGCAATCCCGTTCCAGTCAATAAAAAATAAGGGACAATCCAAGTATGTATTGACTTTAGGGATTTAAATTTTGCTTGTCCCAAAGATATTTATCCCACACCCTTTTTTGATCAGATTATAGATGAGTGTGTCGGTAAAAAAATCTTTTCATTTATGGATGGATTCTTTGGTTACAACGAAATTCAGATTAAGACAGAAGACCAACATACAACAACTTTCATTTTCCCATGGGGTACTTTTGCGTATCGAAAAATTCCTTTTGGCCTTAAAATCAACGGGGCTACTTTTCAAAGAGCCATGTCATATGCTTTCCATGATATTAAGAAAATCGCCGAGGTTTATCTCGATTACTTGACAACCAAATCTATGAGAAGAGTTGAGCATTGTGCACATTTACATGTTGTTTTACTTCGATGTCGTCAGTATAACATTATAATGAATCCACATAAATGCATGTTTTTCATGGAGTCTAGGAGGTTAGTTGGTTTCATTGTATCCAAGGATGGGATACAGGTAGATCCCCTTAAGGTTGAGGCAATATTACAGTTGTCCTATCCAAAAAAAATTAGACAGCTTCAAAGCCTACAAGGAAAAGAAAAATTCTTGAGAATATTTATTGTTGATTATGCTGAAATTTCTAAAGGTTTCATGCGTCTCTTAAAAATAGATGCACCATTCTTCTGGGATGAACAAACTCAACGCTCTTTTGATGCAGTGAAATAAATCCTCATGTCAACCCCGGTGCTTAGTCCCTTGGAATATAATAGATATTTTTTGTTATATTTAGCAGCAACTGAATCCACTTTAGGGATGGTTTTGGTCTAAGAGGATGATTCATCTCAAGAACATGTCATATATTATCTTAGAAAATCCTTGTCGGCCTTGAATTTAGATATTCCCAAGTAGAGAAGCTAGCCCTGGTAGCAGTTCATGTTTTCCAAATGCTTAGAAATTATATACTTCCAAGAAAAATGACTATAGTGGATGAAATGAACCCCATGGGACACATTTTGTCCCATTGAATCATCAGGGGAAATTATTCGAAATGGATAGTAATTTTGTACGAATTTGATCTTGAATTCGTAAACGCTAAAGCCAAGAAGTCATTAACATTTGTTGAACTAGTTTTTGAGTTACCCGACAATAAAGAGGAAACAATAGAAGAAGAGTCTTGGGTAGATGAAAATTTATTTCTCATTGCCACTACTGATCCTTGGTATGGAACATTAATTATATATCTCCAAACCCAAAGTATTGATGCTCAATTCTCTAGCATTGAATGACATCATATCCGATACCAAGCATGGAGATACTTCATTATTGGGGATACTTTATACCGTAGAGGAATAGACTTAGTTCTAAGACGTTGTTTAGTCCATGAAGAAGATGGGAATGCATTGAATGATTGTCATGCAGGAGCATGTGGCGGTCATCTTTCTGGGTGGAAAACTACCCAAAATATATTGTGTGCAGGGTAGTTTTGGCCCACAATCTTTAAAGATTGCGTTAATGTCATTAACAAGTGTCATCCTTGCCAAATATATATGAGAAAAATGTGCGCACATCCCACTCCGTTACACCCTATAGTAACCGTGGGTCCATTTTCAAAATGGGCCATTGATTATATGAAAATAAACCCACCTTCATCTAATGGACACCACTATATCATAGTAGTAGTGGACTACTTTACAAAGTGGACCAAGGAAATTTCTACATTCGATAAAATGACAAAAACTGCAGCATATTTCTTATTCAATGATGTGATAACTAGTTTTGATGTACCCAAAGAGATCATCATAGACAATGGTAGTAATTTTAGGAATTTCTTCATGGATGAACTTTAGACCAAGTTAGGATTACGATAGGATTTTTTCTCACCATATTATCCCCAATGCAAGGGTCAAGTAGAATCCATCAACAAGGTTTTGAACACCACGTTGCAACAAATGATTAATAAGAACAAAACTAACTGACATATGATGTTGTTCTCTACTCTCTGGGATTACCGTAGCTCAGGTAAAATTGCAACTGGTTTCACTCCTTTCCATTTGGTTTATGGAGATGAATTTTTGTTTCTGATTGAATGTGAGATCCCGTCATTGAAACTAGCTATCGAACAACACCTCTATAGAATAAGAAAGGCTACTCCATATTCACTCTCTTCATGAAACTAGAAGCACATAAGAAAAGAGTCAAATCCCAATATGACAAAGTGTCCCGTCCTCGAGTCTTTTCAGAAGGAAATTTGGTTTTTGGTTATGACCAAGAAAATGATAAAATAGGAAAAGGGAAATTTGTACCTAAATGGTTTGGCCCACTTGCTGTTAAAACAATGTTAAAACAAGGTGCATATGAGTTAGTCAATTATGATGGGGAACCCTTGTCGGAGATAAAAAATGGTCTCTATCTGAAGAAATACTTTGCGTAGGCACTGAGGCCTCACAACATTTTTGTTGTACTATGTTGTATTTTATGTAAAACAAATTGTACAATAGTTATTTTTTGCACACACTTATCTTGCTTGGTATCCCTACTTGGCATATCTCATTGTAAACTTTCACTTACTTGGGATATGTGGATGGTGCCAGGAGTTGCTCTCGGAATATTGCTTCCACCGCATGGGTAATATTCAAACATAGAAATCAAGTTCTTAGTTCGTGAGGATCTTTCCTCAGACCTGTGACCAATAATGTTGCAGAGTATAGAGCATCCATTGAGCTTCTAGTCAATTCTAACACCCTTGGAATCCAATGAATTACTGTCAAACTGGACTCACAACTTGTTGTATCTCAGTTAAACAATCAGTATCAGGTTCACGATCCTATACTGTTTAGAAAGTTTCTACAAGTTTGTATTCTAGAATGTCATTTTGAATTCATTGAGTATATTCATGTTCCTAGAAGTTCAAATAGTCTAGCTGATTCCTTAGCTAACTATGAGCTTAATTGGCATATTTTTCATACATCATTCCGATAAAGAAAGAATGTATATTGAATGCATGGAATCATAATTCAGAAAATCTTTCAAAGCATAAGTAAAAGTCAAAGTAACATTTCTTCGTATAAAATAAACTTGATTACATCATAACCCAAAAAGTGTGTTTTAGTTCAAGACATTTTTTCAATAACTTTGCACACATGATGACTCACCTACATCCAACATATTACCAAATAAATGGTTCATTGCTTCTGAAATACATCCTCGAAAGAGGTGATTCCTACAAGAATTGTAAAAAATGAGTATTCTAGTTATCTTTGTTATTTTATATATTAAATTCATATATTGAAGTCTATTGGTTGCCTAAATGGTTGGGTTATGACAATTTTTACAGGATTTTGGAGGAATTCACATGTTCAAACTATTTGATCTAGGATTTGAAATGTATACCATGATTCATGGTTTTGGCATTTTTCACACGAATTAGTCTGAAGTAAAACCACAGTTCCTTTGAACTACTTGGCCATGATCCCATATTGGATAAAAATTGTAGTTAATTGGTTCTATTTCACTATTTTTCGACACGCCCTTGAAACACTTGTTCCCTCTTATGTACTATATCATTCTTTATTCTTTTTCCAACTAATACATGAAAAGCACTAAAAATAAAAAAACACACAAAAAAGATTACTAAATCTATTCATAATTCATCATGGAGAAAATGACAACACTCAGTCCTTGTCACCTATAAACATGACATATATTCCTGCATCAGTTTTAAGTACACTATTTACATTTTCCTTAGGAAGTTGTACCAATAATTTGAACAGATTTCCACTAATAGGTTATCTTTCCTGTCGTCTATGTAGCTTTCTTCAATTCATCTAGAATTGGTGGATTTCAAAATGGTTGGTTACTCAAGTCTTATGTTTCCAAGTGTCACTATGTGGCATGTTATGTGTTTAAAGGAAGTCAAACCAGTGTCAGCCATTCCTAAAATACTCTTGACCAATCATGTCAGCCTTCCTTGTGTCAGTATACAGTGTTGGATCTTGTAGCTCTACCAAATTATATCAGCCTATTAATCTCAGTTTCATGTCAGTTGATGTGGGATGCATTAATTCCCTCCTTTTGAAGGAACTAGTCCTATCGACGCCAAATCATCATCTAGGAAATGGATATAGGAACCCCAGTGAGTACCTTGTATCTTGGAGTCATTAGTGGTAGGTTTCCTCACAAACGATAGTGGATATACATCAATGAACCATGATTGTTTGATTCTACAAGTGTTTGACTTCAAAACATATATTCACACTTGTCAGTTTGTACTCAAGTACCTTGTATTCCATCATCATTATCGGTGGGACTCTTTGCATCTGTTAACGGTATACATCAATGATCGACAATCAAATGGTGTTTAATTATGATCGACATCAACTCATTTATTCACATGATTTAAACTCATACTATCATTGGTTTTTTTGAAGACCTTGGAAAAAATAGTTGTATCACTCATCGATGCACTACCCGAGTTGCGCAAGATTATATTTCCATGTCAAAACACTATGAGGATCTAGATATTTTGCACTCATCAAAAAGTGCTTGTATACATTTTTTTCTTTTTGACATGGATCCAATGTATCTTTTTCATGTCCATTCTTGTTTATTGTTGAGCATGGGTATACTTGCCTCAATAATATATTGTATATTTGGGTTATTTCCTTGTTTGACTTGCAGGTGCTTTTCAACTCCCGCGCTTAAGATCCCACTCCTTTTCCATCCTACCTTCATCATTAAAGAGTGTTGGTATGAATAGTATCAGAATAAAATAACTATCAATGTATTTTGTCCCTTAGCATAGATTCAAAAATCACACATTAGGGGGCATATGTTAACAATAAAATTAACACCCTTGAGAGTATTGGTCTGAAAACATATTTCTATTTTTCCCACAAGATGAAGATCATAATTTTGGAACAATTGAGAGCTTCAACCTCTCATTTGACCAAGGCTTCCAAAAAGGAAGAAATGTTTGAAGACAAATTTGTCTCTAAAGAATCCAATACCATGACCACTTAAGGGCCAAAAACCCAGTTCCTATAACTCATACAATGGAAAAAATACCTAACATGGGTATTAGTTGTCATAGAAATACTGAAAATCAAGTTTGATGCCTAAAAACTAAGAGAAGTGGGGTTTTTAAAGAAAATAATAAAAAAAACTTCAAAAATATTAATCCCACATTCATGGTTAAGTGATTTGGTGCAAAAACCCCAATTCTATATAAGGAAGGATTATAAGGTGAATTAGAGGAGACAAATTTGAGAGCAAAGGCATGCTGGAGGAATTGAGGGCTAGAAATAACTTTTCTACTACAAATTTTTTGGGCATCAAAGGCATGGATGGTAGAGGGGTAGTTCCAAGAAATGGATAAGAAAGGAACCTTCAAGGGTTGTAAGTATTTCTCCATGTTCATCTATTATGAATCAATTCAATTTTCTTTTGAATTCTTGTTCAATGTTTTCCCTTCAAGTTTCATGTTGATGTAGAATTGGTAGGAAATTAGATCTAACCTATATTTCTTAAAGATAATTTGGTAGGATAGTAGGAAGGATATTGTGGTGATATTTGCAGGGGTGAAGCAGATTCAAGGAGTTTCAAGGACAACCATAAAGAAACTCCATCAAATTTCAAGGCTACAATAGGTATTCTCCTCCTTTCCTCCCCTTATCAAACTCCATGAAATAAGGTTTAAGATCTTAGGATTATTGTGATAATTTGTTTTTTCTCTGTCAATTGGGATTCACCCACCCCATATAAATATGAGAGTAGGATATAGCTTTAGTTGTAGAATACTCCACTAACAACCCCCCATTCTCGTTAGTTGTCCATGTTGAACTAGTTATTTATTAAATAATAATAATATTAATGTCTACGTCCATAGTGTCGACACCTTGTACCACAATAACAAAACAAATAATAACATATGTTCAGGGATTAATATTCATGGCATTGCATATAGTAGTAATATTTGGGATCAAAACTATTTCCATATTCTTTTTGTGGAATCCTCTCCTTTATGTGAAGAGAAATAACAACTTACTTCTTCTACAATCGAATACTTTCTTAGAGCTCCATCATTTTCCTATCCCTTGGAGAATTTTTTTCTTTGGTGGGTTATTTGGATCCATATTAACTTATTGGGTATATGTGACACCACGCTTAATAATTTGTGGATATTCAATGTTATGGATGGGGTGCCAGTTGCAACACATGGAAATTAGCCCCGAGTTTTTGACTGACTCCCTTAAACTACTTCATCGCGGCCATTAGCACTCATACATGGGACCCAAGCTTATGTTGGGGTTGGTTGGATGAAATCAACATGGTGGTTCACACTAGTCCATGGGAACCTAGTTCTTGCTTCAACATGTTAGTCAACATTTTCCCATGGGAGTTGGATTATATGGTTTCACACAAAGCATCAAGGACAATGCTTTCTTGGGGGTGGAGTGTTATAACCCTACCTAAGGGGTAATGGGGGTCCTGAAGGGTCCATTAGAGAAGAAATAGAATCCATTCAATGTAAATTGGATTGGGTCCACTCTACTATTATTATTAAATAAGGCCCACCAAGTTAGTAAATAATATAATGGGACCTCATTAAGGAAGGTCCACTAGGTGGTTAGGAGGTTAGTATTGTATGGTGATTATGTAAATATGTTTGGATTGCTCCTTGTGTGGTGTGGACACAATTATTGTATTTTGAGCTTAGCTCATTAAGTGGAAATCCCCTCGACAGGGAAAATGAACAAAGTTTGAATCATCTCATCAAAATAATGAGAATCACATTTAAATAATAATAAATATTGGAGCTTACTGAGTATCTCTTTTATTGCTGCATGTTGTTGATATATATTGTGTATGATATTAATTTCACATATGGTCTAGTGTTATGACCCTACTCAGGAGGTAATGGGGGCCCTGGAGGGCCCATTAGAGTAGAAGTGGATGTCAATCAATGTAAAGTGGAATGGGTTATTATTAAAGAAGGTCCATTAAGTTAGTAAATAAATATAATGTTACCTCATTAAAAAAGGTCAAGTAGGAAGTTAGGAGGTTAGTATTGTATGGTGACTCTATAAATAATGATAGAGTCCTTCTTATGTGGTGTGGAGAATATTATTGTAAATGGCGAATCAACTCATTAAAAGGAAGCCCCCTCAAAAAGGAAAGTGAAAAGCGTTTGATTTCATCCCATCAAAATAATCACTTCATAATAATAGAGTGAAGTTTATTGAATATGCCATGTGTTGTTTATATGGTTGATATATTTAGCACATGATCTAAAAATAAGATTTTATTTTATAATATACCTATTCCACTCCCATTCTCACCACTAGAACTAAGGGGCCTTGTTGGCCTGATTTTCTGACCTAGGCCAACTAAAGAGATTAAGCCCACACACGTTGCTTAGAGTAGCTCCCGGTGTGTTTGAAATGGCAAAATATTGCAAGTTATGGTCCTGCTACCAACTGAATTTTCCTCTTAAGGAGAATCTAAAAATCAGTAAAAATTTATCCTAATCTTATTACTACCTAAATAAACCCTAGAATTAGTTTTCTAAGACCTAAGTTATCCTATAATGCTTTCTTGAGGAAAGTCTTCAGTTTTTATGGGTTCGCTTCAAATATTTTGAATTAAAGATTATTTCAGGTTTTACAAAAAATAATCTAATGCTATTTAACAACTGCTAAATTTAAACTAAAATTTAAATTAAAATAAACTATATTAAGACTAAAATTTAACTAGTTATCCTATCTCAGTTGAGGGAAACTTGAAAACTAAATTAATTATCAATTAGTGATTCAAATAAACAAAGAGATAGAGAATAATGATTTAAATGAAAATATTTAAATCATTATCATTAAATCACTTCGCTGAATATGCACAACAATAGAAAATTAAAATAGATAACTATTAATTTT
>LPNX010731729.1:185903-203812 GCA_001517045.1 Pseudotsuga menziesii | reverse complement strand
TATATATATATATATATCAATTCTTCAAAAATAGTAACAGATAGTGATACCAGTTTGAGAACTCAAGTCACAATCCTTCCCTGAAGGCAAAACTCCGGCAAAGAGACTAAAACTAGAAATGTAATAATATTTTAGATAAGTCTATTTCTTCAATACTCCATCCCTCTTTTCGACATTGAGCTTACTAGCTTATATAATAAGACTAGTAACTCCTTCCAGTTTCTATGTAACAGACATGCTAAAAATATCACTTCAGTTTCTAATAACCACTATAATAAAGACAGAAGAAATTCTATCCCTATTCAGTTGCATCAAATTTCTTCCAAGAAGGCACCTGGCAGATAGGTTTATCCTATGAAACAAAATTTCAATTAAATGACTAGCCTGTATTATCTTTTGCTCAGATGGATTGACCTATGACGTGGCTATCTTTAGTATCCAATTCTTCCAGAAGCACCAACATATGCCAACGATGAGAAAAAATAGCCTATATTCTTTACAGCATGTAATCACCATGTACACCTGTAACAAACGAAATGAATTTCTCATTAAAATCATGACAACAGAAAATAAAATAATACAAATTATAAGCATGCCTGCAAAATCTACGATTTTGCGGGTGTGCTAATTAAAACATCTTATTACCTATCAAACTTGAAATTAAAACAACTAAAAATAGACTAAGTTGTTGCTATCTATAACTTGATCACTTTCCTGGCTTCTGACAGCTTGGCTCTGAGTTTCAAGATTTTTTCTGCATGAACTCTTTCATCTTTTACTAATTTCTCATTAGTTGCTATTAACAATTTCTTTTCTACTTTGTATTTGTCTTTTTCGGCTTTCATCTGTTGCCATCGTTCAACCCACATAAGCAATTCATTTTTCTTCTGTTGTAACTCTGTTTTCTTCTTGTCACAAGCTTCTTCAATATCTTTTAATCGATCAGCGTTATGTTGTTTTGAAAGCTTGATTGACTGCTTCGCTGCTTTTAAAGTCTCTGCTAGAGAATCACTATCATTTAATGATGAATCGAATTGAGCTTTATGCTCAGACTGTACTGGTAATGATGAATGATCTTCCTCGAATCTCTTAGGAGATACTACCACATCGTTGTGACTATTACTCTGTTCCTGTTCATATTCATTGATTGGGGTTTCATGAGGAGGAGATTCATCCTCATTATTACTATTATCTTCAACAACAATGGGTTCACAACTCCATTTTATGGTTCTTGGAACTGAAAGACTAATCATACTCCTTATAAGTCTTCAATTAAGTATCTCATATTTTCTCATACTCGATTCAAGATTTTTATTGTCACCTACTGGAATTTTCCCCTGTTCCTCATACTTCTTTCTCTACTCCATTACCTTAGAATACAAGTCACCTGTTGACTTAGCAGAGTGCGTCTGAACCACTACTTTACTTCCCTCTCCCACTTCATTTTTTCTTGTGGATTGTTCAGGAGGCTTTTCAGTATAAAATTTCTCATTTTCAACTATTAAACAGAGCTTATCCAGCCCCTCATGATCACTTATATGGTCGGTTCCCTCTTTTACTTCTCCTTCACAAGGATTTCTTCATTTTTCACGAGTCTTAGGTGAGTAAGTTGGCCAAAATCAGGTTAACCTGAAATCATTTTCTTTTAGGAATTCACCCCATGTTTTCCCTACTATAACTAACTAACACTGAAGTAACATTTTAATCAGGCTGTGATAGAAAAGAATACGGTATTGATTTCCAATGGTACGCTGAACCATGATAGCCATTTTATGCAAACTATGAAGTAAAAAGTAGGGTAGATTCAACTTCAAACCCTTAAGAGCCATTAAAATTCTTAGATGGTATAATTCAACATTCGAATACCAACCATCATAAGAGATGTACCTGGAGATGACTTCAAAAGGAGCACACCATTGATTATCACCTATCTAAGCAACATTTCCATCAAAAGACAATGCAAATTTCTTGGTAACTTCCTCATTGTGTCCACTGAAACCCCAAAACAAAAGTTTCCAATTAATTTTCTCAAATAAGGCAAGAACTTCAGGGTCGACTTCTAACATCTCTGGACCAAAAAGCTCAAAACGAATCAAGGGAGCCATTTGTTCAATTATCAATTCTTTCGGTGACAGAGGATTGAAAGGGGTTGTAAAAACTGAAGGAATAGGGATACGTGAATACACAGACATATTATGAACCTTCACGTGATTCTGGAGGAGCTAATGAGTAACCCTAGACTAGTTTCCCCGCGTGAGAACTTCACCATCAAACCATCGTAGTTACTCATCAAACAAATCGATGTGATTTGAACTCATTACAGGATTTTTGAAATCAAATAATTCATGAATTTTATATGGCTGTCAGATAGGGTGATGTAAATGTGGACACATCTGATTAAAATAATCATTACATATTAAAATCCTTATAAACAGATGTTATCAAATCAACCATTCGTATCCTGTACCATAAACACAACTGTCAAATGATAATAAGCAAGGATTATACATGGAAGGTAATCATGCTCATAAACCAGATGATGTGAAGTTGTCATTACAAGCAATGATGTCTCCTAGGGTTTCGTAAACCCAACCAAGTAGCAAGGTCAACTTTGGATAATAATAAAAATGCTCCAAAACCATATTTATGCATGTAATCGATTCAAGGATAAAATAATATAGTTTTGAATGAACTCATAGGATATAAATTATGATATGACCTATTGCAAAATATAACCGGATGGAAAACTCATTAAAAACTAAACACTAAATCAAAATTCAATTATTATGATTATATCACAATGAAGATTTCGAAATGATATATAAAAATAAACTTTAGCTATTTTGGGAAACATATATACATTTTCCACAATTTGAAAAATGACATGGTGTTAAAAGATCAAGTTTTATGTAAAAATATATTATTAGGGTTAACATAAAATATTTCAATCAATTTATCCACCCTAATCATAAAAATTACAAAAACTAATAATAATAAATACCTTGTCAAAAGAAATCAATAAAACCAAAATGTAACATGTTCAAAATGTATTTTCATTTTAATCCAAAGAACTATTTAGCAGACTATACTTTAAATCTCCTGAATCAATATATAATCAGATGAATTGATAATAATAAAAATTGATTATATATATAAAATTACAAGATTAACAGCTGCTAATTTATTAAATTTATGAAAGTGTTTCATAAATTTCTAATATGACTCTTAACTCTTCTGAAATTGAGAGTACCTTCAGAATCAAAGATTTTGAAGGCACTCTTATATAATTTTTTGTAATAAATCATAGAAGAGAACTGATCATTTTTATTCAGCACAGTAGAAAAAATTGAGAGGGTTGTTGCCTGCCAACAAATGGCAACGACCTGGGTGAACCAGTTATCTCTGCCCATACAATTTTCAAATGATAGTATAAACGAAATCTTAAAATCTATTCAAAACAATAAAAAATTCTCAGTCTAAGTAAGAACCATTATCTGATTTATATTCGCAAGTATACTTTAGAAATATCCCATCTCTGTAAATAAAAGTTTTCTTAAAGATAAACTTAGTAATATCCTAATCAAAACAAAGTACTTATAGTAAATATAATCCACACCATCAGTGTAAGATATAGAAATCTACTTCACTGATAAATTTCTAGGATCTGTTCCATGAATACAAATTTTTCCCTTTTTTTGTTTTTTTT
Organism: Pseudotsuga menziesii; assembly: GCA_001517045.1. Taxonomy (NCBI): domain Eukaryota; kingdom Viridiplantae; phylum Streptophyta; class Pinopsida; order Pinales; family Pinaceae; genus Pseudotsuga; species Pseudotsuga menziesii. The sequence goes on along the minus strand of LPNX010731729.1, from coordinate 200,106 downwards.
GTTTTTTTTAATCGAAACAATTATTTTGACTGAAGACTACTATCTAGGCATGATAACCTGATGTGATAGTATAATTCAGGAGAAGTACCTATAATAAGGAAGCCGGCTCGTGATGAGACTTCTTGTCTCTTGATCTTTTAACCAAGAGCCATCACCCTGATGATCAGAAATGAAGTTATACTAGACATCACTGATGATCATGATTAGGTCGGCTCATGATGAGACTTCCTATTCTTCAATCAAAATTATGTTTCACTTTATTTTGAGTTTGAAGTTTTACATTTTATAAAATAAGAGATCATTACCTAGCATGGTAACCAAATGGTAACATCAGTCACTAATATCACCAGAAAATGAATCAGTTGGCTCGTGATGAGAACCCCTATCTCTTGAGCTTACTACCAAGAGCCATTATTAGTTTCCTAATAATGTCATACTAATGATATTTATGATCCTGATCGGATCGGCTTATTACTAAGACCTTCCGTCTCTCATTTTGATTTTTTGAAACTTTTATTTAATGGAATCGATCTAATTTTTTTTCCAAATTGTAAATAACTTTACAATGACTGATGATAAATATTCATGAAGATTTTCAAATTACAAGTTTTGAAAAAGACATTAATTAGCTATCTTATCTGTCAAAAGAAAATAGGAAAATGAGAGATAATCTCAACCATATTTACAAATATTTACAAATGATGACATGTTCTTAAAAGACTTAAGAAACTTTGATCATTCAGAACCAATTTTTAGAAGACTTAGTCTAATATCATGATTTTAAACCAATGAACAAACTGAATCAAACCATAGGACTCTATTTATTTACAAATGTCCTCTTAATAAAGTGTGTACATTAGTGAAAGATTATTTTGAAACATATATACAAAGATTCGATAATCCTTAATAAATAATTGATATCTTAATACTTGATTAAGAATAATCGAAAATAAGCTTCACAAAGTATTTACATGGGTCAAATGATATCTGAATGTACATAAGAATCATGAATAAATCATAATTCTGCTTAATAATTTTATCGAATTTATGATAATATATACAGGAAATTCTTAAAATTTAAATAAAATGATTTACAGACAGAAACTTAAAAGAAAACAAGCTTATATACAAAATTATATACAAATTTTAAGGTCTGGAAAAGTCAACAAAAAATATTTTTTTAAGATCAATCTATTTATTGGAAATGTTTCAAACTGACCTTCCAGGGTTTGTAAACGAAAAGTACTTGGACCTATCTTGTCAGCAATAACAAATGGGCCTAACCAAAGTTTTTATAAACCTTGTATGATCTCCTTTCTCCTCATGGACTTTGTCCCATTTTAACACCAAGTCCCCCACCTGAAATTCTCGATTAGAACTTGAGGACTGATCAAACCAGGACTTAAAAATTTGCTGATGTTTTGTAAAATGTTTTTTTGACCTGTCTCTTTCTTCCTCAAGTTTTAATAAAGTGTTAATCCTTTTCTCCATTGCTGGACAATCTTCATCTTGAACAAACTGGGCTAACTGTAATGAAGGTAAAAATAAATTTGGTGGTAAAATAGCCTTAGTTCCATAAACCAAGAAGAAAGGTGAGTTACCTATTGCAGCTTTAGGAGTTACCCTGTCTGCCCAAAAGGGCATTAAACAACTCTATATGCCAATCTCGATGATGAGTTGAAATAGTTCTTTTGAGAATTTTCAACAAATTTTTATTTGTTGATTTAGCTAAACCATTTCCTTGAGGATGATAATTAGCTGAATATCTAACCCTTATACCCTTCTCTAAGGCAAATTGAGCTAACTCAACTAATGAAAAATATGAGGCATTATAAAAAACAAGGGACTCTGGAACACCAAATCTCGTTATGATAAAAGATTCTAAAAATAAGATAACCTGATTGGTGTTTACAACCCTTAAAGGTGCAGCCTCTGTCCAATGGGTAAAATAATTAGTTGCAGTTATTATGTACTTGTGTTGCATAGAAGAGCGGGGGTTTATTGGTCCTACTATATTAATACCCCATTTCTGAAAAGGCCTTTCTACTGAAACATGTTGTAAAGGAAAAGCAGGGTTCTTAACTCTTCCTGCAGCAAGTTGACATGCTTGGAATTTCCTGACAAAAGCATAAGAATCTAGAAATAAAGTAGGCCAATAATAGCCAGCCCTAAGAATATTATGTGCCATAGTTTCTCCACCAAAATGACCACCTGCTGGTCCAAAATGTAATTCTTTCAAAATCACTTCTGTTTCATCTTTGTCTAGGCATCGAAGTAAAACACCATCTGAATTTCACCTAAAAAGGATATTATCAATTAGTAAATAAGGAGAAAATTTCAGTATAAGTGCTCTCCTTTTCCTTGGTTCAAGGTAATCATGAGCAGTTCTTGTTTCCAGAAGTGTTCTTAAATATGTGTACCAAGAATCCTATGGTGGAGGATAAAAGTAAATCTCTTGAGTTAGTAAGACTTCATCCGTGACAACTTCAGAACTATTATTAGGCAAATGAGCTGCTTCAGTAGCAAGTTTACATAATCCTTGACCCTTGACTACCGTTGAAGGTTTAATTTCTAAGTCATACTCTTGAAGAGTTGTCATCCATGGTGCTCTTTTTTCACCTAAATCTTTTTGCACTAGAAAATTTCTGACTGAAGGATAAGGAACTATCACTTTCGTTCGGGATTTCAATAAATATGGACGAAAGTGCTTGACAGCTTTGAAAACAGCAAAAAATTGCTTATCAACCTCATCGTAATTAAGTTCAACATCTTTAAAATTTGAGCTCATAAAAGAAATTGGCACTTCACTATTTTTTTGATTTAGCTGAGTTAAAACTGCTGCATATGATATGTCAGAAGCGAAAGTATACAATATGAAATCTTTGTTAAAATATGGGCTCAAAAGACTAGGGGCTTCTGAAATGGCTTCTAAAATTCTCTGAACCGATTCTTTTTCAGTTTGTCCCCAATTAAATATAGCATCCTTCTTAATCATTGTTTGTAAAGGATGGATGATTTCAGAAAAAATGGGGATAAATCTTTTGACAAAGTTTATTTTACCAAGAAATGATTGCATTGCTTTTTTGCTAGAAGGGTAAGTTATTTTTTAGATAGCTTGGATTCATTCAGGATCAATCATGATCCCATGTTTTGAAACCACACATCCTAATAAAATACCTTCTGAAATAGAAAATACTGTTTTCTTTGGATTTAAGTATACTCCGAATTTCCTACAACGTTCAAATACTTTTCCAAGATGATTAATATGATCATGTAAACATTTAGAAAATACAGTAACGTCATATAAATAGACAACTACTGAATGATTAATTAAGCCTCTAAAAGAAATATCAATTGCGCTTTGAAAAGTTGCCCCAGCGTTGATTAACCCAAAAAGCATTTTTCTGTAAGCGTATGTGCCCCATGGAGTTCTAAAAGCTATTTTCAGTTGATCATTTAGGGACACCAATATTTGGTTGTACCTTGAGAAATCATCAAGAAGTGATAATATCTCAGACCCAGAAATTTTTTGAAGGATTTGTTCCATATGAGGAACTAGGTAATTATCTTTTTCTGAGGACTTATTAATATTTCTAAAATCAACACATAGTCAAATATCACCGTTTTTCTTCCTAACTGGAACTAAGTTGGATACCCACTGAGTATGCTGAATAGGAAAAATAATCCTAGCAGCTAACAACAGCTAACAATTTATTTAGTTCCTTCTTAATTGTTGGTTCTAATAACAGATGATATTTCCTAAGTTTCTGTTGGAAAGGTTTTGATTCTTGTTTTATTGGAATAATGTGTTGCATGACTTGTGGATTGAAAGTTTTCAAATCGTCATATGTCCATGCAAAGACATCCTTAAATTCTTTAAATAATTTTATGAATGCTGATTTTTCTGCAGTAGTACAATCTATTCCTAGATTTACAGTTTGAGGATTCAGTTCAGTTCCTAAATTTATGGTTTCATATTTCATTTGTGAACTATTGGTTTTACAATTGGGAACAAACCTAAATTTATCTTGAAGATCAAATTTTTTTTCTAATCTCAAAAATGAATTAGGAATCGGTTTTACCTTTTTGAAAGATTTATTAACTGAACAAAAGTCATTTATTACCGAAAAATCCCGCAAATTTTCGTCATGTGTAACTTCATTAATGACTGAATATTTGAAAGTATCATCATTTGTTAAGAAATTCAGCACTTGCATGTCATTATCAAACACACGCCAGTTAAAGATATTATCTGGAATAGAAGGCCTAAAAATCAATTTAACTGAAAAGAAATCCGGTGTGAAATTTTCTGATGGAATTAGTTTTGATGCTACATTTGCTAATAAATATGCCTCTTGGTTCTGAAATCTGGAACTGATATTATATTAAATGCATCAAAATGTGAAATTAGATTCCATACCTCTCGTTGATAATTCTGCAAATGTTTAGAAATGCAATGAATAGAGTTATGGACTTGCCTAACGATAATTTCAGAATCTCCATATGCAATTAGCACTTTAATATCCAAATCAATCGCTTTCTTCAAACCCTGAATTAGAGCTTCATATTCTGCAGTATTGTTTGTACAATTAAATTCAAGCCTACAAGCTATACATGTTTTATTTCCTTTAGGGTCAATTAACAGGAAACCAGATCCTGCTCCTTCTTTAGACTTTGACCCATCAAAATATAAAGTCCAAGTAGAACTATTAACAACTACTTTACTTTCGATAATATTCACAATATTATGACTATCTACATCATTTAAAATTTCCTTGAATGAAGAATCATGAGAAATGGTTGTAACATTAAGAATTTCTGATTGCTGTTTATTGTTAGAGAAAACAGAATTTTCAGATTTAAAATTACCAAACCCAAGTTCATACATATAGTTCCCCATAATGGAATTTGAAAATAAAACTGGTTCACTAGGATCGTGTAATTCTGCCACGGTATGTTTCATATATATTTCTCTGTTTATCTTAATTTGATTTGACTTTCCATTCTTAGGTAACCATAAAGTTGACCAGTCTGTAGCAAAGAATCCATTTAATTGTTGAGACCAATCCCTACTAAAAAACAACCCATATGCGTCAGGAATGTCTGCAACCACAATGTCTATAATTTGAAAAACTGAAGGGTTACAAGCAATCCTGACTAGAACATCTTTCATCTGTCTTAAAACCCTCACATTTGTCCTATCCAATTAAGTAATCTATGAATTTGATGGAACATACTTTCCATTCAACCTTTTGCATACAGACAAAGGCATTACATTGGAAGATGCTCCGGAATCAACCATGCAATTGTGAACATTCCTATTAAAAATATCGAAGGTAAGTAGGAATGGAGGAGTTGTTGATTTTGATTTTTTCCCTATTAGCGAAGCTTTATCAGCTGTTGACTTTCCCTTATCAGTTGATGTTAAATCATTATTAGAATTGTTAGCAGCTACATTTTGTTTGGCGTTAGGAATTATTGAACTTATGGTGGGATTTATAATAGGACTATTAGGCATTGGGTAAATTTGAAGAAGATCATACATACTAATGTTTGCATGAGTCTTCTTTAAATATTCAATTATGTCATATTGTAAATCCAACTTTGGAGCATTTTGAATAGGCTGGGCAATCCTAGCAGATTGAGTCTGTTTATTAGGTTGTGAGTTATTTTTATCATTACTCGGGGTAGAACTTGATGATGCTCCAAGAGTATTTGCAAATGTTCTACTATGAGTATTATAGGCATGTTTTCTTGAAGGAGGACTTTTACCTTCACAATCTTTTACAAGACTGTCCCAGAAATGACCATTAACTTGTTGAGGTTCTTCCAATTCATCTTCATTTTCAGATTCCTTTTTCTCTTCATTTTCAACCGTTTCTTGATTTGAGGGAGTTTCAGATAAAGATAAGACAACTCGAATAGTATTACAAATTTCTTCATTTACTGCTATATCAGGCGGTGTACTTGTTTTATTATTAGTGTTAGGATTCTGTCTAAACTGATTTCTAAAATATCCTCTAGAGGAGGAAGCTTCAGAATTAGTTTTTTTTAATCCTACAACTTCATTAGTTAATTCCCGAATAGCATTCTGCAGTTGTTCAACATCAAATGCCTTATCCTTTTCCGAATTATGTCTTTCAATCTTCCTACGAGGAAAAGTATCAGCTTTTCCACTTCTATCTGGTTCATAGGACATCGAATCCTTCTCAACTTTAATGGCTTTCTCAAAAGTTTCCACAAGAGTTGTTTTACCAGCTCTCTTAACAAACATCCCAAGATAATTTGGTAAGGCTAAAGTAAAGTTTTCTATGATTATATCCTCAGGTGGTTGAGAAGCAACAAGAATTTTATTTTTAAGTGTGAGAAATCTCTGATTAAAATCTTTAATTCTTTCTTTAGGTTCCATTTTAATCTGAGATAAATCAAGGGCTAAAAGAGCAGGTGTTTTATCCTCCCCAAATTTATCTAATAAAGCTTTATTAAATTGAGCCCAATTTGTGATTGATCCTTGGACTAACGAAAAGTACCAAGTAGATGCTTTCCCTTCAAAAGTTAAAGAGACCAACCGACAAACCACGTCTTCATTCTGAACATTTAAAGTTTGAACAACTAACATGAATTTATCTACATGCACCTCTGCAGGCTCTTTGTTATCTAGATTAAACTTTAGAAGAAGTTTATCTGAATGTTTGGGCAGAGGATGTTGTATACCAGGCATAGCTATAGCAGCTGTTCTCAACCAAGGAAGTTGTGGATTGGGCGGAGGATTAGGTGGAGGATTACCTCCTCCTCCTACAGGTATGTTTCTAGCCATAGGACTTCCTTTAAAATATGAAGAAATCCCTAGATTAGATGACCCTAGACTATCAGACGATGAATCTGGAGGAGAAGGTGGCTGATCAAAACCACCTACAAAAGTCAATCTTCTAGCAGTATTTGTTCGAGTAATTTCTCTCTGATGACTTCTAACTTGATAACTTGGAGTGCTATCAGATTCTAGTGAATCTTGAGTAACTATATTCAATTGAGGATTATGTCTTTGTTGTCTAGGGAGACCATAGTCTATTGGATTTAAACCAAGTTGATGAGCATATGCTCTCATAAGAATATGACCTGATTCTTCTAAAGTTTGAGTACTCTGTTCAGGAGTGAATGGAGATGTAATGTGATCATGCTCAAGGATGCTCCTAACGATTTCTATGAATGGTGATCTACTAACTTCATATTGTAATGGAGGTTGTTGACTGGTTGAAGTTTTATCATTAGTTCTACCTGCCATTAATCATTAATAGGCCCTCCTTCTAGTGCCATTTGTTGGTCTGATTTTCTGACCTAGGCCAACTAAAGAGATTAAGCCCACATAAGTCGCTTAGAGCAGCTCCTGATGTGTTTGAAATGGCAAAATCTTGCAAGTTATGGTCCTGCTACTAACTAAATTTTCCTCTTAAGGAGAATCTAAAATTCAGTAAAAATTTATCCTAATCTTATTACTACCTAAATAAACCCTAGAAATAGTTTTCTAAGACCTAAGTTATCCTATAATGCTTTCTTGAGGAAAGTCTTCAGTTTTTAGGGTTTCGCTTCAAATATTTTGAATTAAAGATTATTTCAGGTTTTACCAAAAATTAATCTAATGCTATTTAACAACTGTTAAATTTAAACTAAAATTTAAATTAAAATAAACTATATTAAGACTAAAATTTAACTAGTTATCCTATCTCAGCTGAGAGCAACTTCAAAACTAAATTAATTATCAATTAATGATTCAAATAAACAAAGAGATAGAGAATAATGATTTAAATGAAAATATTTAAATCATTATCATTAAATCACTCTTTTGAATATGCACAACAACAAAAAATTAAAATAGATAACTACTTTTAATTTTTCTGTGATGTTCTATTAATTAATAACTAATAATCAATACCAAATATTTGAATAAAATGATGATATTTATTCATGAAGACATTGTAAAAATACAAATGAAATCAAAAAAATAAATATGTAAAGTTTATATTACCAAATTCCAATTCTCAATCCAAATATTAAGTAATCAAACTCAATAATATTCTCATTCAAACATTAATATTGTGTAAACAGAGTATTATTTTGGATAATAAATACAATCATAACACAGTATAATTGCACACAAGCATAATGAGAAAATGATATATTGAAATAAATATATATATTAAGTTTTCAAAAATAGTAACAGACAGTGATACCAGTTTGAGAACTCAAGTCACAATCCTTCCCCGAAGGCAAAACTCCAGCAGAGAGACTAAAACTAGAAATGTAATAATATTTTAGATAAGTCTATTTCTTCAATACTCCATCCCTATTTTCGACATCGAGCTTACTAGCTTATATAATAAGACTAGTAAATCCATCTAGTTTCTATGTAACAAACATGCTAAAAATATCTCTTTAGTTTCTAATAACCACTATAATAAAGCCAGAAGAATTTCTATCCCTATTCAGTTGCATTGAATTTCTTCCAAGAAGGCACTTGGAAGATTCGTTTATCCTATGAAACAAAATGTCAATTAAATGACTAGCCTGTATTATCTTCTGCTCAGATGGATTGAACTATGACGTGGCTATGTTTAGTATCCAATTCTCCGAGAAGCACCAACATATGCCAACGATGAACAAAAATAGTCTATATTGTTTACAGCATGTCAACACCATGTACACCTGTAACAAATGAAATGAATTTCTCATTAAAATCATGACAATAGAAAATAAAATAATACAAATTATAAGCATGCCTGCAAAATATACGATTTTGCAAGTGTGCTAATTAAAACATCTTATTACCTGTCAAACTTGAAATCAAAACAACTAAAAATAGACTAAGTCGTTGCTATATGTAACTTGATCGCTTTCTTGGCTTCTAACAGCTTGGCTCTGAGTTTCAAGAATTTTTTTGCATGAACTCTTTCATCTTTTAGTAATTTCTCATTAGTTGCTATTAACAATTTCTTTTCTGCTTTGTATTTGTCTTTTTTGGCTTTCATCTGTTTCCGTCGGTCAACCCACATAAGAAATTCATTTTTCTTCTGTTGTAACTCTATTTTCATCTTGTCACAAGCTTCTTCAATATCTTTTAATCGATCATCCTTATCTTGTTTCAAAAGCTTGATCAAATTCTTCGCTGCTTTTAAAGTCTCTGCTAGAGAATCACTATCATTTAATGATGAATCAAATTGAGCTTCATGGTCAGACTGTGTTGGTAATGATGAATGATCTTTCCTGAATCTCTTAGGAGATACTACCACATCGTTGTGACTATCACTCTGTTCATGTTCATATGCATTGATTTGGGTTTCACGAGGAGGAAATTCATCCTCATTATTACTATTATCTTAAACAACAATGGGTTCAGAACTCTGTTCTATGGTTCTTGGAACTGAAAGACTAATCATACTCCTTGTAAGTCTTCGATTAAGTATCTCATATTTGCTCATACTTGATTCAAGAGTTTTATTGCCACCTGCTAGAATTTTTCCCTTTTCCACATACTTCTTTCTCTACTCAATTACCTTAGAATACAAGTCACATGTTGACTTAGCAGAGTGCGTCTGAACCACTACTTTACTTCCCTCTCCCACTTCATTTTTTCTCGTGGATTGTTCAGGAGGGTTTTCAGTATAAAATTTCTGATTTTCAACTATTAAACAAAGCTTATCCAGCCCCTCATGATCACTTATATGGTCAGTTCCCTCTTTTACTTCTCCTTCACAAGGCTTTCTTCATTTTTCACGAGTATTAGGTGAGTAAGTAGGCCAAAATCGGGTTAACCCGAAATCATTTTCTTTTAGGAATTCATCCCATGTTTTCCCTACTATAACTAACTGATACTGAACTGACATTTTAATCAGGCCTTGATGGAAAAGACTACGGTCTTGATTGCCAATGGTACGCTGAACCATTATAGCCATTTTATGCAAACTATGAAGTAAAAAGTAGGATAGATTCAACTTCAAACCCTTAAGAGCCATTAAAATTCTTAGATGGTATAATTCAACATTCGAATACTGACCATCACAAGAGATGTACCTGGAGATGACTTCAAAAGGAGCACACCATTTATGCCTCAAATATTTCATAGGAAAACTGAATTTAAGGTGTGCATCTTCTTTTGACAATGGGAGAAGGAACTACTTGAACTTTTTCTTGTCAATTTGTGACCCTTTGAACCATCGTTCACCAGTTCGAGGCAGCTTCATAGATTTTGCAATGAATTATTCATCTATGACTAACTGTAAATCACCTACCTGAGCAACATTTCCATCAAAAGACAATGCAAATTGCCTAGTAACTTCCTTGTTGTGTCCACTGAAACCCCAAAAGAAGAGTTTCCAATTAATTTTCTCAAATAAGGCAAGAACTTCAGGGTCAGCTTCTAACATCTCTAGACCAGAAAGCTCAAAATGACTCAAGGGAGCCATTTGTTCAATTATCAATTCTTTCGGTGATAGAGGATTGAAAGGGGCTGTAAAAAATGAAGGAATAGGGATACATGAATACAAAGACATGTTATGAAACTTCACATGATTCTGGAGGAGCTAATGAGTAACCCTAGACTAGTTTCCCTACATGAGAACTTCACCATCAAACCATCGTAGTTACTCATCAAACAAATCGATGTGATTTGAACTCATTATAAGATTTTTGAAATCAAATAATTCATGAATGTTATATGGCTATCATATAGGGTGATGTAAATGTGGACACATCTAATTAAAATAATCATTACATATTAAAATCCTTATAAACAAATGTTATCAAATCAACCATTCGTATCATGTACCATAAACACGACTGTCAAACAATAATAAGCAAGGATTATACGTGGAAGGAAATCATGCTCATAAACCAGATGATGTGAAGTTGTCATTACAAGTAATGATGTCTCCTAGGGTTTCGTAAACCCAACCAAGTAGCAAGGTCAACTTTGGATAATAATAAAAATGCTCCAAAACCATATTTATGCATGTAATCGATTCAAGGATAAAATAATATAGTTTTGAATGAACTCATAGGATCTAAATTATCATATGACCTATTGCAAAATATGATCGGATGGAAAACTTATTAAAAACTAAACACTAAATCAAAATTCAATTATTATGATTATATCACAATGAAGATTTCAAAATGATATATAAAAATAAACTTTAGCTATTTTGGGAAACATATATACATTTTCCACAAATTGAAAAATGACATGGTGTTAAAAGATCAAGTTTTATGTAAAAATATATTATTAGGGTTAACATAAAATATTTCAATTAATTGATCAACCCTAATCATAAAAATTACAAAAACTAATAATAATAAATACCTTGTCATAAGAAATCAATAAAACCAAATTGTAACATGTTCAAAATGTATTTTCATTTTAATCCAAAGAATTATTTAGCAAACTATACTTTAAATCTCCTAAATCAATATATAATTAGATGAATTGATAATAATAAAAATTGATTATATATATAAAATTACAAGATTAACAACTACTAATTTATTAAATTTATGAAAGTGTTTCATAAATTTCTAATATGACTCTAAACTCTTCTGAAATTGAGAGTACCTTCAGAATCAAAGATTCTAAAGGCACTCTTATATAATTTTTTGTAATAAATCATAGAAGAGAACTGATCATTTTTATTCAGCATAGTAGAAAAAATTGAGAGGGTTGTTGCCTGCCAATAGGCCTATAGGCCCACCATGATAAATGATGAATTCATGATCAAGATTTTGGTTATGTCTAGGATAATATTCTTAAGGTTTATTAGTTCCGACCATGGGTCTTCCCTTATTTTTCTAAGAATCAAATAGATGTTAACAAAGCTGATGCCATCCTAAAGAAATAAAGCATTAAGAATTTGTCAATATGTTTTCCTTTATTATCATATTTCGGTTACGTCATTATGGTTTTTCTTTAAATGTCGTCTTGGTTTTTCCCTTTGAAATAAGTTATAAATATATGGATCTAATGATTTTTCTTGGTCATGTAACAAAAATCCATGAGACTTTCCTAAGTTAAAAATGTAGAGTAGGGGTTCCTATGGAGCTCCATAGGTACGTCGATCATTTTCCTTTTGCATAAAGCTAATGTGAGTGTGGATCTATGGGTTTACTTCATGATTTCTCCTTTAGTTCCACAATAGGCATGCAAATCCATAGCTATGAGGAAATTTATGGAGGGTGGATTCCATCCCTCGTCTTTGTCTTCTCCCCCTTCTCCCTTCTCCATTATCCACAATGTGGAGGATGAGAAGAATGTATCAATACGCTGTATCACCATAAGCATACAATCCATACTACACATTGAGTTTGGTATCTAGATTGTAGACTCCACTCATTCATAGCACACTACACACACTCTCTCTCTATACACTCATGATACATAAAGATGCTCAAATACATTGATGATCTAAGGATAAGTGTCAATCTTGCTGGACAAATACTATACAAATCAAGGAAATAATGAAAACATAGTTGATAAAATTATCCTACCTCATGCTTGGATACTTAGAAGATTTGGATTATGTTATTGTACCTTAAGCATGGCGATAGGGATTGTCTAAATGTCAACAATCTGGTTGATGTTATACACATTATATATAAAAAAAGTAAGGATATATCCTAGGAAGAAGAGTGAAACCATGTTTTATAGTATAAAATCATTTGCTCAAGTTGATAGGGTTTTCCATTTATCTACCATGCTTAAATGGTACATAGAGATATTTGTTGAAAGATGAAGGAAGAATAAATATTAAAGAATATTTGTCTCAGGGAACATTGGTTACATGGTTGAGGTACACTACAACTATCAAGAAATACTGAATTGATGTTGTTATCTCCCAAAAAGTACACCGCCATTTTGGGTGATAGAATGGGTTAAAAGTTTTATATCTGTGAGTCTTGTGCTTCAAAATCCAAATTTTTTTGCTTTCGGCAATGAACTCAATCTGTGGAAGTTTACTTAACTACCGAAGCAGGTCAGTTTCGGCAGCTAAGATGGTTTGCCAGAACGGCCTTAACTGCCGAAAATGTTTCCATGTGTAAAAAAGAAAATCTTGTGCTTTCGCACGCTCCAATGTCAAGTCATATGCCGTATTCATCTTCTGCAAATGACAAGGTTCTTGACAGATTAATTTCTTCCAACATTAAATGTTGAAGTAGCTGGTTTTCAAGCTCCCGTTCCAAGTTCTTTGAAAACAGGTTGAAGTTATTATTCCATGCACAACAATATTGAAAATACTAAGTCTCGATTCTATGCTTTGCTCAGCATTTATCAAGTTTCTGCTTTGCATGGTTCGTTCACTAATTGAACCATTAATCAAGACAAGTCAAGTGGTACAGCCCTCTTGTGATAGATGAGATCTGTTTTGCAAGAAACATTAGTCTAGTGTTGTGACTCATCATATTCTATTCTGATTCGAATTAAAGGGAAAGTGTCTCTTCTTGGCATATGGCATCTACATATTTTAGTGACAGGTCATCATCCAGCTCATGGCAAAGACAAATCTGCCACTCAGGACAGAGTTAGATGGGGTATGGTATCTTGAATCCCATCCACAAGTGGCCTAGTTTTTCAAGTCTACAAGTGTTTTCTACTACTGTGAGAGACTCGCTACCTTCAACCAGCCACTTGCTGAAGCTTTCGCTCAGAGCTACAATGGAAGAACAGCAAAGATCGGCAAAGAGGAATTTTTTGTTGAAATCGTGTGATATTGCGGGGCAATTTTGACAACCTTCCCGAAATCCAAATTCAAATCTGGAAGCACCAGTGGATAGTTTATGTTCTGTAGATCAAAATCGACTATTTAAACATGCAAAATGGACATCGGACGGCTGAGAAAATCGATTTTTTCCAAAAGCAGTTTTTTTGGAATTCTACAGGCTTTCGGCAGCTAAGGGCGATAACAGAAAAGACGTTAGCTGCCGAAAAGGCCAGCTTTCGGCAGCTAAAGGCGTTAACAGAAAAAACGTTAGCTGCCGAAAGCCTATTTTTGCAATTGTTCTCTGAATTTCGCCCAGATCTCAATTTTGTTCGCTGGACCAGCAAAAGGCCGATGAGAATGAATGAATCATGAATTATCCTATCAAAATCTTAAAGCTTTTAAGCGAGATCTATGTCAGTTGGGAATTTTGGCTAAGATTTGACCTTATTTTGAGGAATAAT
>LPNX010731729.1:161775-184940 GCA_001517045.1 Pseudotsuga menziesii | reverse complement strand
GATTTTAGTGACAGGTCATCATCCAGCTCATGGCAAAGACAAATCTGCCACTCAGGACAGAGTTAGATGGGGTCTGGTATCTTGAATCCCATCCACAAGTGGCCGATTTTTTCAAGTCTACAAGTGTTTTCTACTACTGTGAGAGACTCACTACCTTCAACCAGCCACTTGCTGAAGCTTTCGCTCAGAGCTACAATGGAAGAACAACAAAGATCGGCAAAGAGGAATTTTTTGCTGAAATCGTGTGATCTTGCGGGGAAATTTTGACAACCTTCCCAAAATCCAAATTCAAATCTGGAAGCACCAGTGGATATTTTATGTTCTGTAGATCAAAATCGACTATTTAAACATGCAAAATGGACATCGGACGGCTGAGAAAATCGATTTTTTCCAAAAGCAGTTTTTTTGGAATTCTACAGGCTTTCGGCAGCTAAGGGCGATAACAGAAAAAACGTTAGCTGCCGAAAAGGTCAGCTTTCGGCAGCTAAAGGCGTTAACAGAAAAAACATTAGCTGCCGAAAGCCTGTTTTTGCAATTGTTCTCTGAATTTCGCCTAGATCTCAATTTTGTTCGCTGGACCAGCAAAAGGCCGATGAGAATGAATGAATCATGAATTATCCTATCAAAATCTTAAAGCTTTTAAGCGAGATCTATGTCAGTTGGGAATTTTGGCTAAGATTCGACCTTATTTTGAGGAATAACGCTGGAAGTCGACTGCCACATCAATAACTTTAGTTTGCTATGCGCCAGCTCAGCACCACCGAGCCTTTGAAGGCCAGTTCCTCTTCATCAAAGCACCGAGCACTAAAGGAAGGAGAACTACTTATTGACATTTCCTTGATTTTAGGGATTAATCTCTATCTTTTTGCATTGTTTTTCTAGTTAGTTTCAGTTAACTAAAACAGATCCACGTTTTTAGGATCTGTAGACTGTTGTGTAAAGGCTATAAAACCTGAGAACCAAGACTATTGAATGGTTCGATTTTGGATGCAAATTCTCTGCTATGGTACTCAGCTTTCTCATGCTAATATAGATCACAAGCTTCTCTCAGCTTTGATGTCAGTTTCCATTTTCTCTTTCACTGTATCAGTGTTGTCTAGCTTCGAATGTGAATGTTTACTTTGCATTGTTTAGCTCACAGCTTGGTATTAGTTTCTTAAATGTCTCTCAAGCCCTACTATGTATTGGTTTGGTTACATTTGTTCTTCACCCACCTTTGATATTATATGCTGATCAATCGATTCTTGAGAGCACTGTTTCATCTGTTTACATGCTGAATGTCTGAATGCTGTACTCTGATTTAGTCATCCCATTGATCCATCTCCATAAAACACCAAAAACATTGATTTCTCAAGTTACCAGGCATACCTAGCCTATAACCCTAGGTAGTTTCCTGGAGTGATAACAGATGTGCTAGGAAGTGGTTTTCAAAGTGTGAAGTAGTAAGATTAAATCAAGTACAAAAGGCATATGTTCCCTTGATGCCACTTCGCTTTACGAAGATGCTAAATTTGTTAAGTATTACTAAGGCATTATGGATGTCAAAAACACATTCTTTCCATGGAGAGAATGTTGGAGGATTTGGGGTTATTAGCCAATGGCATATAAATTTGAAATAGTGGATACCAAATGCATGCCAAGAAAATATCTTTGATTTGGTTGACCCGTATAAGGAGATGACATAGTTATTTGGTAGACTTGTCGAACAAAATACAACAATTGAAATAATGAGTTATGTTGTGTATATCATCAACTGCACCTTATATAGGGGGCATGTTACGATTGAATAATCCTCGCTTGTCCATATATAGTCTATTTGATCATTTTTCCTAGTTTGGGGGGACATTATTATTGTAGTGGAGTATGGTGAACACATATAGAGGTTAAATGCCACTTACTGCATGTTCATGCATGAGTTTAGGTTCCTCTAAGACCATTCCTTGAATTATAGGAGCCACTATGAGTGCCACCACCAACCTCCATCAATTGGTTGTGGTAGGTATTCAATTATGCTGAATCAACATGCACTTACATTAAGTTAGATCACTCTCAGTTAGTCTAGCACCAGTTTTGCATGGATGCATGGGGAAGAGACACCTTTTCCCACCTACCTCATCAATTTAATTGGTTTAACTAGTTTAACTGGTTGTCATACTGATTTAGACATCATAAGTTATACTAGTGTCTCCCATGTAGTGATTTAGACACTCCTAGTTAGATATTCAGTTGGTAGATTCGAATCTTATCCACATGATTCAAATTCTCCTTGTTGTAACACTGTTGTATTACTGATGGATTAATGAGTATTAATGTTGTAATTTACTGATCAATTCTTATCAGTTTTATCTGAAATTTGTTTAACTAGGAGTGTCTAAATCACTACATGGGAGGTTAATGTTGTAATTTAATGATCAATTCTTATCAGTTTTATCTGAAACTTGTCTTGTTCAGTGTACATTGTTCTTACTATTCAACTGCACGATTTACCTCTCAATTGCTCTCATTTTCCTATAGATCAATGGTTCAATAATTTAACATGGTATCAAATCCTTGTTCAGGCTAGAAACAAGTCTTGTTCGATCTCCATTGTACACTAGAAGAAGTTGAGTTTCCACATAAATCTTGGAATAATAGCATTTCTCCCTCTGAATTATGTTCAGACAAGTCTATCCAGGTGTGAAATAATCTGAGAAAGTGTACATGTCGAGGTGGAAAGGCTTGAAACTGACATGATTGTGAATTGATTTTGGTTTTGTAGTGATATTTGCAAGTACCTACGTAGCTTTTTGGGGAATTGATTGTTTCAACATATAGAAATATAGATTCTTCAGATCTCGTACCCCAAATCCTTACACCTTTCAACTATTCAAATTGGAGGGAAGTTATGAAGGTATCCTTGCACAAGCTTGTACTATATAGGATGACTATGGGTAGAGAAACTGGGCCCCAACAATATGTTGAGAAGAATAAGTTTTTGAATCGGCTTGATGAGGCCTTCGACTTCATGTGTACTCATATCTCCCGAGATCTTTTGTTCCACCTTGAGTGACTTAGGACTCCGAAGGGAGCTTGGGATAAGCTTGAATATTTGTTTGGAAAATAAGATGAGCTTGAAGGGTACATATTGGATAATGAGCTCATATCTCTACAACCTAGTAGTTTCGAATCCATCCAACAATTATTCAAAAAGTATAAGTCTCTAGTATTGCAATACAAACAATGTGGATTGGAGAGGAAATATGAGAAACTTGTGATATCTATTCTTAGTAAACTTGGTTTTGAGTACTCAGTATTTGTCTCTACATGCTATTTCAAAAGAGATCCCATCCCTAATTGGAATATCCCTTCTCTAGATGCTTTTGTTGAGTCCTTAATACAAGATAAAGATAAATTGGTTCAAATGGGAGTGATTCAAACCTCCAAGAGTCAAGCACTCTTTATGACATACTCAAATCATGCACAAGCTAGAGGGAATCACAAAGGGAAGGATCCCAAAGCCACTGATTCAAATCCAAAGGATAATCCGAGATCTTTCGAAGGAGCCTCGTGTTCCAAGAGAAAGAAGAAATTCAAGAAGACTAGATGTCCATACTGTATGAGAGGCTTTCATCCTAAAAGCCATTGCATGAATAAGAAAATCGACCAGCTGTCAACACTCCTTGAACATAACAATATTTCCCTTCCACAAGGAACAAAGAAGTCTGATGCTGGACAACTGAGATAATATCAGGCAAGATTCCATGCCTTGAAGGTAGGCCTCACTCAGTAGAAAGATTACTTGATTGATTTTGGAGCATCCAATCACATGGTTTCCTCCAAGGAATCCTTCTCCACTGTCACTCTATTAGGAGGACCTAGAATTCACATGGGAGATGACTCCCAAATCCCAGCTGTTGGGAGAGGTTCTCCTAAAATTCAGCACGGTGAGTTCAAGAATGTTCTCTATGTTCCCTCTCTTGCAACAAATTTTTTGTCTGTTTATCATATGACCCATATAGGATCTCCCAAGAGAGTTACATTCAACTCTGACTTAGTTGAAATCAAATAAAAATATAGTGGACATATCATAGCGAAATGATTTGATAACCATGCCTCAAAGGCATATGAGTTATCCTATTTCTTGCATGTTTCACATCCAACGACTTTATTGACTCATGCCAGTAACACTAGCAAGCTATGGCATTAGAGACTTGGGAATCTCAATTTCATATATCTCCAACAACTCCACAATGACAAAATGGGTGAAGGCTTGCCTCTCATCCAAACATGATATGGAGTATGTCCTGGTTGCTTGGTAGGTAAGAATCCACAGAAGAGGTATGAAGTTGGGAAGGAAAATAGAGCTGCCTCTATACTTGATATAATACACAATTATGTTTTAGGACCTATGCCTACAACATCAAACAATGGTTCCAGGAATTTCCTTACTTTTATTGATGATTGCTCAAGGTTCTGCTGGGTATATTTCATGAAACAAAAATCATAATGATTTGGACCTTTTAAAGTTTTTAAAGCTTTGATTGAGAATATTTTTAGGAAAAAGGTCAAGTCCATTATATTAGATAATGGAGGTGAATACATTAAAATATATTTTCAACATTTTTATGAATTATAGGGGGTTTGAATGGAACACTCAGTTCCATACACACCATAGCAGAATGGTGTGGATGAGAAGAAAAATAGATCATTTAAAGAAATGGAAACCTGTCTTCTCCAGGCCAAGAATATTTATCATTCTCTTTGGGATGAAGTTGTAAACTATGCTTCATACATAAAAAATATATTGGCTCATAAATCAGTGGTTGGGGCCACTCCATTTGAATCGTTGCATGGGAATAAGCCTAATGTTTCTCACTTGATAGTTTTTGGTTCCAAAGTTTGGGCGAGAATGCCCATGGATAGGAGAAAGGCCTTCCAAGCCAGGATTAGCGAATGCATACTATTGGGATACGTTGAGGATGAAAAAGCATATAAGTTGATGGAACTTGCAAATAGGAAATGATTCATATAGTGAAGTGTTTATTTTGAAGAACATCAGTTGTTTGATCTACCAACATCGAAAGCACAAGATGGTATAAACACTCTTCCACTTCCTTTTGAGGATGATATTTTGTCACATGTTTCAGATTCAGATGAAGAGGAACATGATCAACATGATCTTGATATTGAGGTTGTATCTCATGAGAATCTAGATCTAGATCCAGCTCCCATTCCAAATCAGTGGCCTAAGCCTAAATGGTCTCAAAAGCTCATTGAAGTAGCTTGGGATGGTACCAGGAATCCAAAAGATAGAAGGAGAACACAGTCCCAGTATTAGAATGAGCATGTTGCACTCTCTCACATAGATGCACTCTCTATAGAGTGGTGCAACAAGTTTCTAGGAAAGTGCTACTTGATGATAGTGAATGATCAACCATTTGGCCCACAGAAGAACAAAATTGATCATTCCATTCCTCCTCCAGAAATAAGAAACGAATACAACATCCATCATATCAGAAGAACATTGAGAGGTTCACATGCACATATTCAAGATGCTGGTGCACAAAAGAACCATGTTGTTGCATAGTGCTGCAAATTGCAACAATGCAAGTCATTACCCAAAGAGGAAGATTTTTCTCCCAAGTATAGCTTGTTTTTTTATCTGAATTTCATGGGGCATATGGTCTAAATTCGGATGTGTAAGACATAAAAGCATTAAATGGATAGGCCACCCTCTCCCATTTACAATATTTGATAACCCATGGTTTTTATCCATGGTATGGATTCAAGGCACATTGTACCTCTCTCATCCATGGTATTTCACAACCCATGGTTTTGACCCATGGTATGGCCCCAAGGCACATTGTAATAATGTTATAAAAAATATCTATTCCTTCTCAATAAGGCATTCAAGGATTTTTTACATCCTATATTTCTCTTATTCTATTGATTTATTGGTTTTGAGTGTTTTTCTTAGTATAGTTTGAGAGGTGAGGCTCAAAGAACCCTCTTTGAGTCTCACCCCTCCATGTGGCCTATATACTCTATATTTCACTGTCTAAAATATTCATATCATAAATCTCACTGGTGTGTCTTTCTTATAGTTGTCCATTATGTTATCTCTTCTCCTCCTCTCTCAGCACCCAAGCCTCCCGAGTCTCATCCACCAAGATATGGATCAGTGGTATTAGAGAAGGTACGCTCTCCATGGGAATGAGGGTTTGAGTATAGTTCGGGTTCAAATATATGCAGGAATTTTCAGCCTCCTTTTGGAGCACTTAGAGTCCATTTGTTGGGCTATACACTATAAGCATCACAGTTGGTCCTCAGGAACTACATGCTATGTAAGTTTTAGCAGGAAGTTCCATAATTTCCACAACATCCCATGTTGCTCTACAAACCCTTGGAATCCTTTGTGGTTATCTACACTCTCAGATCAAGCATTAGTTCATCCTCATATGTCCATGAAATGGATTAAAATCCTTTTTTCATCCTTAATAGAGATTGGGAGACCTCAGTCCAGCTCCATCTCATCCCCTCCATAGTTGTACGACCATCATATAAACACCATGATAGATGAACTAAAGGTCAACATGTCTCTACAAATTTCAAACAGATGCCGCAACTTGCATAGATATTTTCAGAGGCTCTTCCATATCTCATTAGAAAGATATTTGCATCATCTAAAATGGGTATTTTTTTGGTTTTTAATTTACCTTTCTGGTTTGTAAGATATGCGTGTTTGAAGCAGCATATGTATGTACACACAAAGACCTCACATACAACAACTTTAAAAAAGTACCATGGGATACACATGATATATCAAAGGCTCTTCCATAGCTCATTGAAAATATATTTCCTTCATTTAAAATGGGTATTTTTTGGTTTTTCATTTACCTTCCTGTTTTGTGAGATATGCTTGTTTGAAGCAACATATGTCTGTACACAGTGTGACTTCACATACAAATTTAAACAAGTACCATAGAATCCATAGAAAATATCAAAGGATCTACAATACATCATTGGAAATATATTTTTGTTATCAATAATGGGTATTTCATGGTTTTCATTTGGATTTCTGGTTTGAGAGATATCATCGATTGAAGCAACATATGTCTACAAAAACAATGCACACGCGTCCCCCGAGCTTCAACAAACATTTTATCATTCCTTCTAGCACCAAAGAGTAAGTATGTTATATGTGTTCTATTTTTAACATTAAGCTAGCACATTAGGATCTTTAACTAAGAGAACAACAAGCACAACAATCAAACACAAGAGACAATGAACACAGTGTTTTTCCTCGGGGAAACCATAAATGGAGAAAACCCCACAAATTCCTCAGAGATAGAATCAACACCAAAGTGAAACCCAAAAACAGTAAGATGATCTCCTGATAGCAGTAACCTCTTTCTTCCTTACCCCAATGTCTTTCTCTTCCTCAGTTATGCACTACAACTTAGTGTGAGTGAGTTTATGATAAATAGAGAGGATAGCTCTATATTTATACTAATTCCCAAATTGAATAAACCCAACTAGGTCCTACTTCACTAGGTGAGTCTAATAACCCTAGTGCCCTAGAACTATGGGGACTTTAACCCTTAGACAATAGGAGGGTTACCCACCTTGACTTGACATGACTTGTTTACATTATAGAAACTCCTGATAGGAACCTCAAGGCATGAAATGACTCAAGTACATTACAAATACATCTTGGAATAAACATTGGGTTACAATACATAATAAATACAAGTGAATACATTCCAAAGTTACAATTACATCAACACTCCCTCTTAACTAGGAAGGTATTCTCTCAACACAATTTATCAGCACAAGTATTCTTCTCTGTATCATTTGGATAATCATCGAGTCTTCATCATATTCACCTTCAAGTCATCTCTATCTTCAAGTCACCTTAATATTCAAGTCATCTTCACCTGGATCTGGATCATCACTCGATCTGGATCATCATCACTAAATATGGATCATCCCTTGATTTGGATAATCTTTGGAGCATCATCTATGGATCTGGATCATCCCTCGATCTGTAGAACACCAAGCTTCTCCCATAATTACTTGAACTTCACCCTAGCCAATGACTTCATCAACACATCAACTATCTGTTCCTCCGTCGCAACATACTGGAGCTTCACTACTCCCCTCTGTACCATATCCTTGATATAGTGATACTTGATCTCGATATGCTTCAACTTGTCATGGAACACAGGATTCTTTGACAAATTCACACAACTCTAGTTGTCACAATGTATACAAGTAGCATCCATCTAGAGATCAAATAAATTAGACAGTAGCTTCCGCAGCCATACTGCCTCACAACTAGCTGAACAAGTTGTGACATACTCTGCTTCAGCTGTACTCAGTGCCACATAGGATTACTTCTTGCTAAACCAAGAGATCGCACTTGATCCCATACTGAAACAACACCCTGAAGTTCTCTTCCTATCGATGGAATTTCCTGCCCAATCTGAATCAACATAACCCTCCAGGTTAATCTTCTGATTTGCCTCATACTTGAGCTGATAATCAATTGTACCTCTCAGGTACCTCAGAATATGCTTTGTAGCAATCAAGTGAACATGTCTTGGATCTGTCAAGAACTGGATCAAGGTGTTCACAGTAAAGCAAATGTCTGGTCTCGTGTTCATCAGGTACATCAAGGACCCAATCATTTGACAATATGTCATAGCATTAACTGTCTCTGATGAAGCATCACTCAATAGCTTCAGGTTCGATGCCATAGGTGTGGTCATGTCCTTGCAGTCCATCATCCCGAATCTCTTCAGGATCTCTACTGCATACTTCCCTTGTCTGAGGGAGATTCTGTCTGCATTCTACCACACCTCCATACCTAGGAAATAATGCATCATACCCAAGTCCTTCATTTCAAACTCGGCAGCAAGATTTCTCTTTGTATCAACAATCGACCCATTTTGTTGTGGATTATAAGGAGTGGATAACTCTCTCTTAATCCTTGATTCTTTGCATAAGTCTTTGAATTCATTTGATGTGAATTCTCTGCCATTATCTGATCGAAAGGTCTTGATCTTATTTTCTATGTGGTTCTCGATCAAGGCTTTGAATTCCTTGAACTTGCTGAAAACTTCATCTTTGTTTTTCATGAAGTAAATCCATGTATTCCTAGAAAAGTCATCAATAAAAGAAACATACTATACATACCCGCTTAGTGAACTTGATGACATTGGTCCACATACATCGGAGTGGATGATTTCCAAGATTCCTTTTGCCTTGCTCTCACTACTTGGAAATGTCTTCTTTGTATTCTTTCCTTTCGCACATCCTTTGCAGACCCCTTCATGTTTTGCTTGAATTTCTGGAAGAACTTCAATATCTTTTCTTTCAAGTGGTAATGCTCTGTAATGCACATGTGCAAGCCTTCTATGCCAAATTTCATTTGGCTCTACTGTGTCATGGACCAAAGCTTGTTCTTGATGGTCCTTCAATTTTTATAATCCTCCTTCTTGTTCTCCAATCACTGTTACATTGTCAATAGTATTTCCTCTTGACCACATGAGGACTTGGCCATCTACAAATGCAACCCTCATGCCTTTTGCATCCAATGCTGATATGGATAGAAGAATCTTCTTCAGTATTGGTATAAACAAGACATCCTTTATTTTCATAGACTTTCCAGAGTCTAGCTTGTAGGAGGATTCACCACTACCTTTTATGGGATATTGGTAGTCAATCCCAAGTTTCACCATATGGGGTGAATTATTTTCGGATAGTTTCTCAAAGGATTCCTTGAAACTTGTCATGTGTTTGGAAGCCCCACTGTCAATAAGCCAATATTTGCTTCCATGAGTGACAGTTCCCATGAGAGCAGAGATCAAAACATATTCATCTTCACTTTCTTATTTTACTTTCTTCCTGGGAGGATCATCATCCTTAGCAGTGTGAGCATGATGTCTTCTTTTGGAGTTCCTCTTCTTTTTGGATCCATTCTTAATCATGGGATAGTTTCTAGCATAATGTCCTATTTCATCGCATGTATAACATATGAGTTTGGATGGATACCTTCTTGCAATGTTATTTTTCTGATGAGAATGCTTACCTTGGTGATGATGATTTTCCCTTCTTCCTTTCTTGGAGTGTACTATGAGAGCTTGATCTTCACTTCTCATATTTTCTTCTCGAGCTGCTATTCAAGATTCTTATTGAGAACATTCTTCCCATAGTCTACTGAACTTGACTAACTTCTTCCTAGCATAGATTCCTTGGATGAAAGAATCCCATGACCTAGGGAGACCATTCAAGGTTGTCATCACAATTTCTGCATTCTCCACTTCTTCATCTACTGCTTCAAGTTGTTCTTTGATCTGGGAGACCCTTGTGAAGTATGAATGGATGGTCTCCTCATTTTGAATCTTTAGATTCTTTAACTGGTTCCTTAGAGACATCTTCTGATTGATGTTCTTTCCTTCAAACAGTTTGGTTAGGGCATCAAAAATGGCTTTAGGTGTCTTGAGGGAGGACACCTGTGGTATGAGGTGATCCTTGATAGAATCAGCAATGATCCTCCTTTCCACAACCAACTTATTCTTATGTAAGGCCTTGGCCTCATCTCCCTCTCGAATTGGAACCTCCTCATTGATACATGAGTCCAACTCATTTTATTCCAGGACTAGGGAGATCCTATACTTCCAGGCTCGGAAGTTATCAGCTCCCGCAAGATTTTCATCAAGCTTGGTATGATGAGATATATTAACTAAGAACCTCAAATGGAAATACAAAATATTTAGATCTTACCAGGTCAAGATGTCAGATCTAGATTTGGAGCTGAAATCCTGCAGTGCTGGTTCAGGAGCAGATTAGGGTTTTGCTTTTCCAGAGTTCTGTCCAACCAAATGATTTGAATTTGATCCCTAACTTCAATTTTGGGGAGGAGATCAATCTAGGCCTGGGCTTACTGAAAAATTCCACTTTTGTGAAAATCCCTAATTTCCGGCAGTAATGTTAGGTCCAAAACTGAAAAACCTCAGAATTGGATTCTGATTCGACAGAAAGATGTGCCCTAGGGAGGAGAGTTATTCCACCCTACTTTTGCTGAAAATATATGGAGAGATATCCACAAAATAGAAATCCCTAGTTCCCACAGCTGCACAGTTTCTTCTTCTCAGGTTAGCTTTGATACCATGTTAGATTTTTAACTTTAAGCTAGCATAACGTTAGGATATTTAAGTGAGAGAAAAATAAGCACAACAATGAAACAAAAGAGACAATGAACACAGTGTTTTTCCTTGGGGAAACCATAAATGGAGAAAACCCCCAACTTCCTCAGAGATAGAATCAACACCAAAGTGAAACCCAAAAAAAGTAAGATGATCTCTCGACAGCAGTAACGCCTTTCTTCCTTGCCGCGGTGTCTTTCTCTTCCTTAGCTATGCGCTACAATTGAGTGTGAGTGAGTGTATGATAAATAGAGATGCTAGCTATCTATTTATTCTAATTCCTGACTTGTCTAAACCCAACTAGGGATGACTTCACTAGGTGAGTCTAATAACCCTAGTGCCCCGGAATTGTGGGGACTTTAACCCTTAGACAATAGGAGGGTTAACCACCTTGACTTGACATGACTTGTTTACATTATAGAAACTCTCGATAGGAACCTTGAGGCATGACATGGCTCAAGTACATTAAAAATACATCCTGGAATAAACATTGGGTTACAATACATAAGAAATACAAGTGAATACGTTCCGAAGTTACAAAATGGGTCTTCAATGGAATTCAATTTCATCACCTGCATCAGAATTTATGAATGGATTTGTAGTGAGAGATCAACTGCACCAAAGAGCATTTTTTGACTTTTATTAAGACCTATTGTAATCATGGTTATGGGTTAACCACACAAAAACCATGGTTATGGGTGAACCACATAAAACCCATGGTTGTTTAATAATGGTTATGGGTCAACCACAAAAAACCATGGTTAAGGGTCAACCACACAAAACCCACTGCTATGCATCAACCACACAAAATCCACAGTCATGGTAACGGTTATTGGTAAACCACACAAAACCCATGGTCATGGGTTAACCTCACAAAACCCTTCTCTTCATTGGAAATTGGCACATTGTAATCATGGGTCTCTTTTTAGTATGAAATGATGGAGACCATCATTTTCTAAGGGGGGGAAGAATGATCTGAATTTCAGGGGGCACATGGTCAAAATTCGAATGTGTAAGACATAAAATAATCAAATGGAGAGGCCACCCTCTCCCATCCATGGTATTTGATGACCCATGTTTTTATTCCATGGTATGGATTCAAGAGCACATTGTAACTCTCTCATCCATTGTATTTCACAACCCATGGTTTTGACTCATGGTATGTGTTGGAGTCATCATCCAACCCACACACCTATTTGGTCAATTTTGGCCTAAGTAACCACTATCCTAAGTTTATTGACTCAAATTGGCATCATCATCAGCACACCATGTCATCAGCATGAGCACACCCACACCCTCCTTAAATCAGGGAGGCCAACTAATCCTTCTCCTTCAATCAAGGAGGATAAATAGGCTTCCTCCTTCAATCAAGGAGCAATTATAGGGTGATATGGGTGTCATAAATGAACCAATGAGTTAAATGAATGTTTTTTTACCTAACAATAAGTTAATATAAGTCATAAAGGATCCTCCCTCATGTCATTGTCTATTTTGGGTTGATTTGGGTGAACCAGAGTGAGTTAATGCACCTCCAAGAACTTCTGATGACCAGTATGAGTTCAGTTCACTTCATCGAAGCTGACTGGAGTTAGTGATGCACCCCACCTACTGATTGACATGCATATTGAGTTAAATTCAGTTAGACGTAGTCATTCATTGCACCCCGATTCATTTAGGACTCATTTAGAATCAATCATGGCTAGATTAGTGGTTAACTGGTGTGTTAAGTGTGGCTAACCGATAATTAAGCTACACCCATCCATTCAATTCAAATGAACTCTAGTGAATTTGAATTGTCTCCATTCATGAAAGTTTCCATGACATTGTATTATTGATTTTTCATTTTATTATTGATTATACACAACTGAAACCTTCTATTGCGGTACCGTTATGTCATTTCATGCCTAAATTTTCTTGAATCTCTTGAAGTGTGTGATTTATCTCAAGATTGTTGTGACATAATTTAATATGGTATCAGAGCCATGATGGGGCGAAGATCTTTCTTCAAGAAAACATGATTTTTTACGGATCTAGCATGCAAAATTGAGCAAAAATCTCAAAAATTCCAGCACTGCACCAGAAGCTGAAGGTTTACCACATAAGTCCTAAGAAAAGGAATTGTTGATCAAGATTACTTGATCAATTAATCTGGGTGTGATGAAAACCTGAAATGTGCAAGCTGTTCGACCTTACAGTTCCCTTTTTGTGTTGATTGCAGGTTTTTATAGGTCCTTCACTGCATTTTCTACCTCAGCTGCATGGATTCTACTCTAGATCCCCTTACTCCTTTAAATTACCACCAATGGAAGTAGGATATGGAGATTCAACTCCATTCGAAAGGGCTCTATCGGGTCACAATGAACACAGAAACAAGGCCTAATGCTATTACTGAGAAGATAAAATACTGGAATAAGATGGATGAAGCTTATGGTTTCTTGTGTTTGTTTATTTCCAAAGATATTCTATTCCACATCATGGGATTGAATACTACAAAGGATATTTGGGATCATCTCGCTTCCTTGTTTGATAAACAAGATGATCTATGGATCTATCAGCTAGAAAATGATCTGATTTACCTGAATCCAGAAAGCTACGAAACTATGAATGATTTTTTTCACAAAATTCAAGCACTTGGTGCTCTAGTTAAAGTAGTGAAAGGTTGAGAAGGATGATTATGAGCTCATCCTAGCTATCCTCTCAAAACTTGGTCTGGATTATTCAGTCTTTGTTTCCACATTCCATACTGGGAAGCTAACAATCCCAAATTGGAAAATGCTTTCTCTTGCTGAATTCATCAAGTCCCTCACAAACGAGCATGACAAGCTTGTACATACGGGGATCATCATATCCTCAAAAGATCGAGCATTGTTTGCTTCAGGGTCAAAAGATTTGAAGGGTAAAGGAAAGTACAAGAATCAAAAGGCTAAATTTGATGCTTGAAATCCTAAAGAAAAGAAACAACATTAATAAGAGCCTTCTGGCTCAAAGAAACACAAGAACAAAGGAAACCAAGGAAAAGAGAAAGTCAAGTGTTCCTATTGCGGGAATGGATTTCACCCTGAACATGCTTGCATGAAGAAGAAACTTGATGAGATTATTTCTCTCCTCGAGAGAAATAATATCAATCTTCTGGAGAGTGTTTAGAAGAGAGATAATCAAGATCGGGATACCTAGCAAGAAAGAGGACATGCTCTCATGGCAAGCACCTCGAAGCCCAAATATCTCCTCATAGACTCTGGAGCTTCGAAACACATGATGGAAAGCATAGAATCCTTCTCATCCTTGGACACCGACAAAAGCATTCCCATCCACATGGGAGATGATTCTCAAATCATTTCGAAAGGCAAAGGTATCGTAAAACTTGAACATGACAACCTTTTTGATGTTTCATATGTACCCTCCTTAACCTCCAATATTTTCAGTGTATATCAAATGACTCATACCAGAGTGTCCAAGAGAGTTACTTTCAGCCTGAATGATGTTGAAAATACTGAGACTTCATCTGAGAAACTTGTTGCAAAAGGCATAGAAAACCATCATGCTAAGGCCTATGAGTTTTCCCAGTTTGTTGCAGATGTAAAGCCCACCGCTCTTCTGACTCATGGGAATGAGGTCAGTAGACTATGGAATGAGATATTTGGTCATTTGAACTTCAAATAATTGCAGAAAATTTAGAAAAATTCCATGGTTTAGGGCCTCCTATCCATAAAAACTTCCAGTGGAATTTGCAAAGGTTGTATTGTCGGCAAACACTCTGAATACAAGTTTGATTGGGGGAAGGAAATCAATGAAAAAATTATTTTGGGGATGATTCATTCCGATATCATAGGACCTATTCCTAATAAATCCATGAGTGGTTCATGGTATGTACTTACCTTCATTAATGATTTCTCCAGATACACTTGGGTTTTCTTTCTAAAGAAAAAATATGAAGTTTTGGAAAGATTCACCGAGTTCAAAGCATTGGTTGAGAATGCCTCTAGGAGAAAGATAAAATATCTCATATATTATAATGGAGGGGAGTATATAAGTTCTGAAATGCTGCAAATATGTGTTGATAGTTGGATCCAAATCCAACACTCCGTTCCTTACACACCACAACAAAATGGTGTTGCGGAAAGGAAAAACCAGGCCCTCAAAAAGATGAATACCTGCATGATGAAATCCAAAGGTTTAGCTGCTAAACTATGGTATGAGGCCATGAATGTTGCTGCACACATTCAGAATAGAGTATCTCACTCTTATATGAAAGGCAAGAGTCATTTTGAATCCTATTTTGGACACAAGTTAGATGTGTCAAATTTCAAGGTTTTAGGGTCCACTGCATGGGATCGAATTCCGCTTGACAAGAGAAAATATTTGCAACCGCAAAGTATTGAATTCTTGTTCATTGGATATCCAGAATAATCTAATGGATTCAAACTTATGAATATCATAAGAAACAATTATTCATTGAAATAAGTGTCCGTTTTGAAGAGCCTCTCCAAGAGGTAGAACTAGTTGAAGAAAATTCTGCTGAAATTTTCTCCTGTTCTGCTGATCATTTGGGTGATGAAAGTGGGAGTCAAGGATATGATTTTTCAGATATGATATCTGATATCAGTGAGAAAAATATATCATGTTCATAATCATATTCTGAGATGCCAAATCATCTCCCAACTTGGGCCAAAATGACACTCTCTTATACCACACAAAACACTGGAAATCCTGATGATCCAAAAAGAGATAAAGAGATAAAGATTTTGCTCCAACATCTATGTTCCCAAGTGAATTTCTCATAAAAATCATGACAAAGCCCTTTTTCTCTAAGTCCATGCATCTAATATTTAGACAAACGCTTGATAGGAGTGGTTCTAGGAGATGGCATTGTTACAGTTGATTTTACCACACATGGTGGATCACACATTTATGGCCTTCCCTGTCCCTCTGTAGAATATTTGGACCCCATGGACCATTTTTGTACCTTTGATGTTTCCAATATCATCCCTAAAAACATGAATTATTTTCCATACGCAACTTTTAAACCTAATCTCATGTATATACGCAGATATGACCCTTAAACCCACGTACATCGGGATGTGTGCAAAAGGCCAAATAGTTTTGGAGTTTTCCTTGATGTGGAGTTGAGTCACTTGTATCTTGGCATTCCATATGCCTTGAGATCACTCAGATTCAACCTTCCATTACCCCATTGAAGCACTATATAAGGAACCCTTTGGATACATTGAAAGGAGAGGAATTGAAGAGCAAGAAAACTATACTCCATTGTTGTCGGATCTTATACTTGAGTATACATCCCTTTGTCCCTTGGAGAAATTTATGTTCTTCCCAAGATTTCCTTTGACTGTGAGCTTGCTATTGAGAGATTGAGGATTGAAGTGGTGGATTCCTAGGTGGAGGACTCAGTTTCTCTGATTCGCAGACGTGCCGATAGAGGTTGTCATTCTTGTAATATCTAATTTATATTAATAGAAATATCTTTTCTTATCCAATAATGTGTATTTAAATGAATATTGAATCCATGGATGATTTTAAATGCTTATATGTTATTCATTATATATGCTAGAGTAGGTCTAACACAATTATATAGCATGCTTGTCTTCTCTGCTGATTGTTGAGAGAGCAAATTGCTAACACAAGCGAGATTGGAAAAACTCAATGGGGATCAACATCAACCATCTAGAATAAGGTATGTTTCGAGATCCTTTACTGTTAGATGTTTATTTCTCTTACATATTTCGAAGGGATTGATTTATTCGGTTACTCTATATATTGTGGTACCCCAAGCCATAGGAAGTTTTCTCCGTAACATAATTAGCGACCATACTGGGGAGTTCCTAGTCATTTCCTTTGGGAGTTTTATTGGCATTCAATGTTCTTGAATTGCTCTGATTTCTCTATTTCTAAGTTGGGTCTGGGGGCATGTTTGCTTAGTAGTGTCTGATAGGAGTAAATTTTGTCTTATCTTGTCTATTTACCTTCTTTTTTATCTCTTTTTCTTCTTGTACGCGAGTTTTGTCTTCATAGTTGCGCGTACACGTGGTTTTTCCTTAAATAGCCGTGTATATACGCGAATTTTCTGCACACAGTCGCGTATGTCTTGAGTTTTTCCTTTTTTGGGAAGATCAAGTGTTGCTGGGTGAGTTTGGATGATTGTTGAGTCTTCTTGGATGCTTATGGAGTCTGTATACACCTCTGTTTCTGACCCTCTTTTTAGTTTAAATTTTTGAAAATGTTCTTGTCATTTCATTTTCTATTTTTTGTTTTGGGATTCATGCATTAGGTATCTTTTACCTTAGTGCATTGCTTGGTGTTGTCTAGTAGTGCTTGCAGAGTCTGGGGGTTGTAGAGTCATGTTTTTTCTTTTTATCTCATTTTAATTCAAAAATACAAAAACATTTGTTTTTTTCATCATTATGCATTGTTGCATTTTTCATTTTGCATGGTACTTGCATTAGGTTTGCTTGGAGAATATTAGTCATATTTTCATATAGGAACAATTGCATATTCATTTGAAGGAGAATTTTTCAATTCACGTAGTAGCATACCCCATTTTTCATTTGACACGGTGCATTTGCATTGATTGTTAGGTGTGCATTTTACTTCTTGTTGCGTCATAACATCATTAGTCGTACAACCATTTTCCCTTTTGAGTAATAAGCGAATTAAAATCAACACATAATAAAATGAATTACACTCTTTTATTTTATAGGGTGCACCAACAAGATTAGGTTTTAGGGTCTTGGAATAGTTCATTGTGAGTAAATTCTCCAACACCACTAAACAAAACATTTATGTGTCTTTCCAGGTGAGAGTGTGAAATTCCTTTATATAATTAGTGTTTCTCAGGATCCTTGTCTTACAAGGGAGTTAAGCAAGAGGCAGTGTGAGTGGTTATTGATTGGGATGACCCCTAGTCATAACTGACTAGCACCGAATATATTTCTAGGATTGTATTCGTATCTGGGGGTTCTTTCAAGAGTTTCGGGCTTTGCTACCCTGCCCATATGGTCAATCCTTCCTGTGACTGTCTGCCTGAGTATTGATTATATTGAGGTGACCTTAGTTGCCTTACCTAGGTTATTGAGGGGGTACTTTGCAAAGGTTATTCTGTAGGTGTCCTGGCCAGGTAGGGGTTGGACAGCACAGTCACTATACCCATTGAAGCTGAGGTCCACTATAATTGGTTACGAACCTCTGCTTATTGTGTATGGCAGTATCAAGCCTCTCCTAGGTGAGACATACCTGCTTCATTTGGGAGCTCACATATCCTACCCTTGTTTGCTTATGATTTGGATTTACATTTTATAGGTGTATGCTCTATGCATGCTAGTTTCCCTAGGGTTTGCGTAATTAGATCGAGTCTTTTTCATTTTTGAGTAATTATGGATTCGGGTGTGACACTTCGTCGTTCTCGTCGTTTAGCAGGACTTTCGCCTTCCACATCTTCTTCTCCTTTGGGAGAGAGAAACAGACAGTCTGGGTAGACTACTTCTCACGTTGATTCACACACGATGGGAGATCATGAGGATGAGATTCCTGAGATGTATTATCCACCTCATGAGTTTGGGGATGTAGATTATACTTCCGTATATGATCCTTCACCAGAAATACGTTCAAATTCTAGTTATGATCCCTCATTTATAGGTCATCGGTATTGGTTTCCAGGCAACTAGACTCATCATGAACCCACAAGAACTAGTCATGTTCGTTATGGCATGTCTGATATCCCTGCACCCAATCCAGCACATCATGTCGAGTCAGAAGTTGAACCCAGCACTACGCCTGGGGGAACTCTTATTCCTTTCCATGGGGAGAGATTTGGGAGCACTAGTCACATTGCACCTTTCATCCCAGTGGTGGAAGCTACCTCACATGTCTGTCCTAGACCTAGTTTTAGTAGTCATATGCGGATACAAGAACCAATACGAGTGACCATAGGGAACACCACTTACATCCCTTCACATGTCCCTTTGTCCTCGATCCCTACTCCTTCGAATGCATTTTGGACAACCCTTCCTCCCCCTCATTCACGTGGTCCTTCGGGCCGGAATATCACTACTAGCCACGTTCATACTGTGACTGCTCACACGGTAGTATCTCAGAGTCAAGTACCTCCCGTTGTCTTGGGAGGTCATATTCCTGTTTCTGGATCATCTAATGGTCCATCACAATGAGTTCATCATATCCCTAAATATGGAGCTTCTCATGGGACATCCCATGGGACACCTTATGGAGCTTCTCATGGACAGTCTTATGGACCGCAATATGGACAAAACTATCAACCTTATGGGTATGGGTATCAACAACCTGCTTACTCTTCCAATTATGTATTTGTAGCACCGCATAGTCAAGGTACACCACATCATAATGCTTCCATGCAGCCCTATACGGGGAAAATGGGAGGAGGATATTATGGCCAAGGCCATGGTATTTATAGAAATCAGCCTTACATGAACCAGAAATATTAGGGAGTGTGGCATAGACCGGATCAACCTAGGCTTCCTTTCCTCACAACTTTGAATTTACTTAACTTATCAAGACTTATGAACGATCCGGTATCTCATGACCCGGCCTGGTCGGCCATCCCTAACAAGCTTCCTTCGGACATTCCCAAGTTCGAGGGAAAAGATGGAGAAGATCCTAGTGAGAATGTCACTACTTTTCACCTTTGGTGCTCTTCCAATTCCTTACATGACGATTCAATCCATTTGAGGCTATTTCAACGCACCCTCATCGGGCCTGCAGTGAAATGGTATATAGAGTTACCAAGGGGGGCATTTGTTTTATTCGATGACCTTGCCATGACTTTTCTCAATCACTTTTAGCTACCCGTGTGTTATGAGGTTGTTACAGAACTCTTGTTGACATTTTTACAAGACAAAGCCACATATCTCAATATTATTGAAGAGTGGCATAGATGGAAGCGGTTTATTAAAGCCTTTATACCACCAGAATTTCTCCTTGAGTGGTTCCTCAATTCATTGTTACCTTACATTGTGAAGGATGTTTCTACATCCGGAGTCCAAAATGAGGAACAAGCAATCTTTAGGGAACAAGAGTTGGATTTGATCTATGCTCAATTTGGACTTTTGTATGAGATTATACCTAAATCTCCGCAATCTAGTTTCGATCCCAAGATCAAGCCTGGACCACATGTCGATGGCATTGTGGGTTGTACAAGTGCCAAACATATGGATTTGGTTGTGAAACAAGTGAGATAGTTGTCTATTAATAAATATGCGTCAGGACAAGCCACATCTTCGTCTCAACCTACCCAAATAATGAGTGTACTTTCCATGCAATCGTCATACAAGAAGGGCAACCAACAGCCCAGAAGGAACAAGAAAAAGGGTAAAAATAATCGTAGGGGTGGGAACAACAACGAAAATGATAATGACAAGAATGCTCATAATGTTGGGGGGGACAAGAAGTCTAAATGTAAGGTTAAGTTTCCTTGCAAGTTGTGTAAGGAGGACCACCTCACACACTTGTGCCCTCATATGGAATATGCCTCAAGATTCATAGCACAGGGCCCAGCTGTGCTAACTAATCCTTTACCCCATATTCAAAATATGAACTCAAGGACCATTGATCCTCATTTTGCATCGGGTGGAGATAAAAATCCGTCAGAATTCAATACTGGTCATGGTTGCATCAACATGGTACATGCTACTAAGGTTGTGACTCGTGTGAAGGATTATGGTTCATCACAACCAGACTTGGGAAAAGAACCCGCTCCACTCGAGAGCCCTTTGTGTATCAAAAACCCTATGGATAAACCTGAAGTTGCACCTTGCATTCCTAAGGGAGTCCTAAAGTGTTTGGGGCACAATCCTAATGCCCAAGCCACCCAAAACTATTTTGTTGTCGAGGATTTGGGCCAAACTCCTTGTGCGATGTCTGCGCTTGAAGTACTTCAGAGTTGTCCTCCTCAAAGGAAAGCCTTGATTTATGCTCTTGGGGTTAATGATGATAACTCTTCTTCTGTTATCAAATTTGAAACCATGGGACTGCAGCCTCACTTTCCTTACTATGTGTCTCTTTTTATTCATGTAGAGTGTCTTAATATGACTGTAAAATGCACTATTATCAACGGAGGTGCTGCTGCTTCCGTGATGTCTTTGTCATGTTGGAAGGGTTTGGGTTCTCCCGAGTTGGCTCAATCCGCTACTATGTTGAATACCTGTGATGGTAGACCATTTCAGCTGCATGGGATTCTTCCTTCTCTTAAGGTCCAATTGGGAGGGAAGATTATCATGATAGAGGTTGAGGTGGTTGATGCGCCTCTTGACTACAATCTTTTGCTGGGATGGAATTGGATGTATAGTATGCAAGTCATAGCCTCTTCTCTCTTTCGATATGCTTTCCATTTAATGGGAAGATCATTACAATTGATCAAACATCATTCCATAATCCGAGTGTTAGTGTATCATTGAGAGCTTCTATCCATATTATCGATCATTCTCAGTCAAAAACTAGGAGTGTGGGTGTGGGGCTTCATCCTCGTTGAGGTTGGTGTCTTTTCGCACTACCCATATGGAATATCCTTGGATTCTTCCTTCACTAAGTCCTTCGAATGGACCTATCAAAATGGATGTGCTATTTCCTGCAACAATGATAGCATATCAAGCGAATCTTGATTGTGTTGCAGAGCCTAGTCCTTCCTCTTCGCGGACGGAGGAGGAAGACCCGTATGTGCTGCTTGCATGGGCAGTTGAGTCCTCTCACGCACATGATTGCCTCGATGATGTTTTTCCATCGAATGAAGCCATTATTGAGGCCATGTTTGGGGTTGAGCCACCTTGGGAAGCACTAGATCATCGATCATATTTTCTTCCCAAGCTTGACCGTATGGAGCATGAAGAATATTGGGAGATTCTTAGCGACAAGATTGGTAATCCTATGGTTCCATTGAGCTCTCTTGGTCAGATGGCTGATGGAAACATGGTGAATTTATCACCTACTATTCCTATCAATATTTCTTGCGATCCTTGCAAAGTTGAGAACATCTACATTGGGGTGGATTGTTTCCTTGATGAGATTGTTGAGCCCAGAAATGGCCTCTTTTGACCACCTTTAATTACCTCTTCTTGTCCTATCCTACCCCATTCAGCATACCAATTAAACATGTTATCCTCACTCTACTCTCCAAACCACGAAGGTATGACACGTCATTGTTTTATTTTATTAATACTTATGATTGTGATAATTAAGGCTTTGTATCTCTCAATGCGCTAACATATTATGATTTATAAAGGTATTTTGAGATAAGTGGACTACAGGAATATTGGACTGACTCGAAAAGGATGGATATTCACTACTCAAGCTGATCTTCAACCATCCTATCATCACCCAAGGCATGCAGTTCCAGTGTGATATCCCGGACAAAGCTGTGATAAGGCGGCTACAACAGAATGCGTCAGATTTGGAGATCCATAGTACATTACTGCTCAGGTGTAGTCATAATCTCAAAATATCGCTACTCTTGGGGCGATTAACAGTTTTCCTGTGCTTCCTATTTTTCATCCTGCCATGTTTGTAACAACTATTGTCATTTAGGGCGACTCAAGATCAGATATCTTCATGGCTGCCCCATAATAGGATAGGATGTTACGATTGTTGGGTAAAATTATTGTTATTTAATTTACCTTCAATTTAATTGTCAACCAGGACACGTAAAATTTGAGTCACTACACCATATGTGCAGGGCAAACTGGTTTCAAGCTCATGCTTAAGGTAACTTTAATCTACTCACACACAAAAGTAACTCCTAAAATGAACTGTTCTACTGAACAACCAAGATCTGAGGCTGTTAAACCTAATCTAAGTGTTAGGTATAACTCCCGATTGATGTTTATTACATTGCCAAAAGCTATTATTTATACATTAGATGTGGCGGTTGAAAACCAGCCTTTTCACCTTCCTATCTATTCATATTCCTATCTATTTACAATAATCCTGACGGATTATTAT